>BRDA01001250.1:86960-111898 GCA_036984385.1 Crenuchus spilurus | reverse complement strand
GAATAAAATATTGATATTTGCCATCTCCACATCATTGCATTCAGTTTTTATTCACAAATTGTTTAGTGTCCCAACGTTTTTGGAATCCGGTTTGTAGTTGACTGCATATCAGCCCACTGTTCCATTTATGCCATTATATTATCTAACTTTACTAGCTCTATTCTTGTTTTATTATATATTATTGTGAACTTTGAATTAAAAGTTTAAAACTTTTTAGGGCTTTTTGTTTTTGTCCGTAACAGTGAAATATTTGGACATCCAAGTGAAACTGATTTACTATACAGATTGATTTTTCTAAGTGAAAATAACACGTCCTCTACATAGAACAAACTTCAATTTGAGATTACTCTTCACATTTTATTAAACAATTTATATTTCATAACTACAAAAATAAAACATTAAGTATGTAATGTGGCATAAGTTTTCCAAATCCACATACATAAGCTGTTAACTGTGCATTAAAATGTGTGGAAGTTCTCATTCTGCAGAAGTTCAGTCAAGCTCTACCAAAGCTCTTAAACAACCTCTTACTAAAAAATCAAGTGATCACAGTTTGTAAATAACATGATTTGTTTTTTTTTTTTCATGTATGACTGTTAGTACAGTGTAGTGTTACAGTTCATGAATTAGGCTCTGTTTTAAATAGCACAGTCAAAAAATCTCCTGCATTCTTTTTGGCAAACCCCAAGTTATTCTTTCCTTCAGCTACAGCAGTCTCTCACTCTCTCTTGCTCTCCCTCTCTCTGTGAGGTTGAAGAGCTGTAAGTACAGGAAAATGGAAAATGTTTCCAAGCCTGAGTTCAACTTACCTTAGAACAGGAAAAATCATGACTTTGAATTACTTTTATGAAAGTGTTCATGATTTGTATCACTTTGTAATATGAACATGAAGGTTGAAAATGCAAGTGTTGCTCTGGACAGCTAATTTTAGTGATGTAGGTGAAAACTAATACAGTCATGTTGTATTCACCTTCACAATGTGACCCTTATGGTCACTGTTACATATTTAACTGGCTACTATCTATATGTTGATTCATATGAAGTAAACCTTATTTAAAAGAAAAGCAGCACTGTTTTTTATTACTATAGAGTCTGGGTAGTAATTTTAGTTTGATGGTGCTCAGAGCTGCTTTTTGTAGTCAGAAATTGGAAACTCTGAACTACAAGCTTTATTTGAACGGAGAACAGTTTGCTTAAATCCATTGTCGGCTTGGTTAAGGGTGTGTCAAATCACAATGATTGATTATGTCTGGCAACGTAAATAGTTTTGAATCAGTGGTCGTTGTCCAGTGTTTCATCCATCTGATTGGAAAGGGCTTCTCCTACTAGAAAATAATAAGAACATTAAAACTTGTGTTCTTATCTTTTATAAAAATGTGTGTCCAAAATGCTAGCTGGTTCAATGGTCACAGCCTCTAGAATCCATGTCCTGTTCTCTCAGTAGAGCAATTTGCTAACATAAACATTTTACTAATTCTGAGAGGGAGCAGATATATTGTCACCTTTCTGTGAAAATTTGCCATATTTAGATAAAAGTAGTTACTAGGAGTAGTAAGGAGAGATTTTGGGGTGGGCAGGTGGTGCAAAGGCCCTCTCATTACATTGACTTTGATTAGATTCGATTAAACTTTTGCCAATGCACACAATGGAATTTGACCTCCACATTAAACCCATCTGTGCAGTGAAAAGCACAGTAGAACAAACTAGGCTGTGAGAACGTGTGCCCAAAGTGGTGGGCAGCCCTATCCTTTGCACCTGAGGAGCAGCTGGGGTTTAGGTGTCTTACTCAAAAGCACTTCAGTCAGCCCCGGGATCAAAACAGCAACCTTCTGGTCACAAGACCAGATTCCTAATCACCAGGACACAGCTGCCTTATCCTTATATTTTTACCATAATCATCATCTTTACAATGAAGGCAACAAATACTAACTGATCAGAGGCAGAATAGGGTGGGTCTTTGTGAAATGGTGGTGGGAAAGGCCTCTATCATTTTTTGTTCTTGTGAACTGGCACAATGAAAAGGAAGAGGGGTCTGCTGAACAGGAGGTAAATGAAGCTTATGCAACCATCTATACCAAAATAATTAACAACATAACATTATTTAGTGTTGGGTGTATTGTGTAGTAAAGAAAATTGCACACCTGATGTTTGCCAGCAGGGGAAAATCGAACATTCCCATTTCACTCTATTTCTCTATAATTTCGAGGTAAATTCATTACAACAACAGATAACTGTTAGAAAAGAATTGAGATTGAGTAGATTTAGTTTTAACTTGCTTACACAGAAACCTTGAAAAGTGGTTGGTTAAGTTGGGGTGTGTGCATTTTTTTCTGAAGGATGGTGATAATGCTGGAGGGATTATTTGTCTTTAGCCACATTAATGCAGAACAAAGGGTCAGAGTGCTGGTGTATTAGTTGTCTATCCTTCTATCTTTTGTATCAACATGTGTGTGCATGTATCTTAGTCAGACATACTTCATTTTATTATTTCTATGTGCATTACTTTAAAAAAAAAAAGTAATTTTTAAAATTTAAAATGGCATGCTTTGATTCGATTTAGGATTTTTTTTGTTTTTGGGAATATCCTTTATTTAATACAACATTGAATGATTTGTACATAGTAATTGTAATAGTGCAGTCCAAAAAAGTAGTAGTTATTTTAATCCCTTCTATAGTCTGGACCTGCCTGTGGGTCCATCATCTATTTTGTGCATTCAGAGATTCATTGCTTTCTAATTGTCTAACATTCACACACCTGGAATAAGCTTTAAAAAGCTGACATTGCTAACACACACTATAATTCAGTACATGCCTAAATAGCACAGTCTCTTATTTTACAGTTTGTTATAGCAACAAAATGTCCCTCAATGCACTGAAACTGTATCCGTATCTTAAATAAGCTCTCACAACTAGTCAGTGTCGTTTAGGCATTTTTCAGATATGTCTTACATGTGAATAAATAAGGGAAAATATTTAATTTTTATTTCTAAAAGAACCATTTTTAAACTAATAAAGATTTACATGACTGTCGACAGGACATGTCTATATTAATTGTCTGAGGTTTTCAAGAGGCAGAACTGCTTTGCTTGAGTTTTTCTACACTGTGCAGCGAGTTTTCAAAACATGTTTGAGTCCAGATTAAGACTTCAGTTATACTTCAGTGAAATAATAAAAAAATATAACCAACAACTAGGGCCCTACCAAAATAACAGAAATCTTTCCATAATTTCACAGACTTGGTATGTTGTATCACAGGTTTGATGGGTTTTAAGTAGTACTGTGGTCCAAGGTAATTTGTTAAATAAAACGTGGTAATGACATAGAATATGGGTTCTTGAATCCTGCTAAAATCTTTTTCAGTTTTATTCAAATCAGCCAACCCAATGCATTTTACAGAAATCCGTGTACACACACACCATTCCATGGCCTAGAGTCATTTAATTATTCAGGGAAAAAGGCAATAGTAGTGGGGATGATCCCTCTCAGGATTTCTACTAGCTGTAATGTAGCATCTTGTTTCGACAAGACACAGCTTCATCACTCTTGGCTGCCCCCCTTGTCAAGCATTTCACCTTACATGTCTACGTAAATCCAAAATATCAAAACATCTATATGCTCTTTACAACACCTGCAATTAAAGTACAAACTGGTTACATTTCATAGCACATGAATTTGGTAGGGCCTTTCCATTAATATGGTCTGATTCAGTTTCTCCAGCCAACAGTAAATTTAAAGTCCTTTACTTTGCTGTTATAAGTAGTGAGTTAGCAGATAATTCTGCCAAATATTATTCTAGCTCATAGATACCACGTTTCATCTCTGTTTCTAATGTTTGAAATATGTTTAACTATGCAGAAAGACAAGCTCCTTATTACCAGTTTTACTTTAGGTCAGCTAAAGCTCTGAATATATTAAAGAGAGGGCCTCATTTACAATGTCAACATCAGTTTACATTAATGACTGACTGACACATCTGTCAGGTCTTTCAGTTTTCTGTTAATGGTTATGTTTATGTTCATGATCCCCCCCCATCAGATGCACATGTACTCCCTTGGAATGACTCTCTTTTGGGGGGCTGACTACGAGATTCCTCCAAGCCAGGTAACAGTCACAAAAATGCATGTACAGTTTACATCTATGAAAATACCATAAAAAGAACCAGTTTTATGTAAATATTGGTCGGCAAAATTAAATTAATATCAAATAAAAAAAATAAATAAATCAAATTAATTAAATTCTAATAAGCAAATAAATTATTTGGTGTTAGCTTAGTTAACCTTTCTGTCCAGTAGCTGCTTCAGCTACTCACTACTTTATGAGCTTATATCAAATCTTGCTGTTAATGTAATTTATCAGGAACCAAACCTGTGTTCTTATCATTGAACACTGCTAACAAACACATTTGTTACATGCATATCTCAGTACTTACTACTTCATTTAAATTTAGTTGGATTTATGTTGGTGTTTTTGCATAAAAATACACAAGATAAATAGTTTTAATATGTTGTTATGGCTGTCTAAGGTTTCGCAACGTATATAATGTTCAGTTCTGTGGAATGTATTTATGTAGCATTTTTTAATTGTACTGTTTTTTTCACAGATATATAAATTTTCAAATTCTGTTTATTTGTTTCAAAAGACTAAAGTAATGAAACATGAAAGTGGCTTGAAAAACATAATTTAGGTAATGAAATGCATCTGTATGTCTGTATGTGGTTCGGTCTGTATGTATGTTAGCCTATGAAGCTGAGTGAGCACCTGAACAGTATTCTGCTGAAGATGTGTGAAGACTCTACACTCTCGCGGCTTTCTGTGCGCTCCCTTCTGAATGCATGCAGCGCACACATCCGAAGCTCCACCTGTGACCCTGCCTTCTCCTATATCCGCAAACTTGTACGCCTAGTGCTGGGCAGTCTCTCTCAGGTATGTCCTATTTATATTGAACTGATGATTTTTTGTAAAAAATAAAAAGTGTCTTGTGTACTGGAATTATGAGTCTGGGTTTCTAACGAATAATGTCACCCAAAATATTTTACCACTATATTGGTACACCCCTACATCTCACGTCCTGTAACTTTATAAACAATAGGTCAGACATAAAACATTATTTAATACAGTATCCTTCTTCCTCCATTATTCCCCTGCATGTGTCTCTGTAGTTGGATGGTTTATTGTCTCAGACCGAGAGAGAGTCTCTTCCTGAAAGGAGTAAAGAGATTCGGGACAGACTTCGAGGAAAAGGCCTGCCTTCAGGTAACTATATCTTGATGCATATACACCAAACAACCATGACATTAAAATGACTTCCTTGTACCTATGCTCATTTTATCATTTCCACTTACCATATAAGAACACTTTCTAGTTTTAGAACTAAAGAATGCATTTTTTTTGTTTTGTCTTTAAACCCCTTTTGCTGTCTTCTTCAATGATCATGACCCCCACTTGTCCACCCCTGAGCTCCCCGTATTGCACAATAAGGGGATTTGTACCTATGCTCATACCTGTGCAACATCACCTGCGAGTTTGAACCCCGTTTGGCCATTTTATATTTACACATAAAGAAAAATCCTGCACAGCACCAGAAAATAGGAGAGTGGATTATTTTTATTTTTGATGGTAACATACAAATAAAATGGACAGAAACATGAACTTGAGCTTTTATTTTCAAGTGAAACCTTAGCTTCTGTGAAATATTTGGTGAAAAGTTCATTTTATAATTTTTTTGTGCTGATATAGTTTTTTTGTGCTTTGCTTTGGCCATATTGTACTGTTGTTGTGCTGTGTTGACTCTTCTGCAGTGAGGTTGTTTTCATTGCCTTGATCTGTATCTCTGAAAAATTGTGAGTTTAGTTGTCTTCTGTATGAAGCTCAAGTTAACTTCTTATTCATCAGCGTCTTAGTCCAACTTTCCATTGCACCTTAAATGAAGCAACAGTGGTATGAGATGCAGGTTAAGAACTTGGGAAAGTTTTGTAAGAGAGAGCAAAATAAAGCATGTGTATTAGAATTCTCAGTTCCATTTTAAATAATAGTGTTGGAGCAAATTGGTCAGTAGTCCCCAACTGTAACTGCTGCATCATATAAGGTGGAGCTGAGAAATTTGAATACGTCACTAGTGAATCTTCTGCTTTGTTGGTTGGTTTTTCAGTTGAAAGTGGAGTTATCTGATTAAAAAAAAAAAATCAGATTTTTTAAATTTTTTATCATGATGGATTACTGGTTAGCATATGTGTGTGACTTGAGTAAGTGAATGAAGGCACAGAGAGTAGTATTAGTGAGAACAAATCAGAACTAAGACTTTGATTTAATATTGGTGAGCTTTTCTGTGTGTCTGCTGCCTGTGTGTGATCTCAACTCTCATGTACATAAAACCTGCTTCCTTAAATCCTGAATGACCAACCATTTTTACATGTCTGAATCATGCACAATTATCCTGCAAACTTTTTTGGGCCCAAAAAACTTTAGAAGCAGATTAATTATTGAGTATCCCTGCTAATGCCTTAAATTTAAAAACTAATTATGTAAAGCTGCTTTCTGACAACGTCCGTTGTAAAAAGCGCTATATAAATAAATTTTGATTGATTGATTGATTGATTTTGAATTTTTCTGCTTCGGAATTGTTCTTGTGTAGGTAAGTTACTCCATCAAATATACCAGATATTCTTCAAATTACCACTTAAAAGAACATGAGTCATTCATTGGAAAAACTATACTAGTACATCTGTTCACATCTACAGGGGTGCTTGAAAGTTTGTGAACCCTTTGGAATGTTCTGTTTTTCTACATAAATATGACCTAAAACATTCATCAGGTTTTCACACAAGTCCTAAAAAGTTGATAAAGAGAACAGTTAAACAAATTAGACAAAAATATTATACATGGTCATTTATTTTGAGGAAAATGATCCAATATGACACATTTGTAAGTGGCAAGTGTGTGAACCTTTGCTTTCAGTATCTGGCCTGACTCTCCATTTGCGGCAATAACTGCAACTAAACGTTTCCGGTAACCTGCTCTTTGGTAGAATTAAAATCTGATTGTTTTGGTTCATATTTATTTATTTGTGAAAAGTACTGTTTTTCTTGGGAGGACCAGCCAAACATTATTTTAGTATCTTATACTTACAAAAGGACTTTTTTTAAGCTCTATCAACATAGAGATATGGTAGAGATACATCAACATATCCTCACAAACACTGTCATGCTCAACATTTTACTTGAAATCCCCCTGAAACTTGAATTGAAGTCTACATCTTTCAGTCTGAACCTTATCTATTCCCTTGGCTTGTATTGATTATATTTCTATGCTAGTCAGGATTACATGAAATGTAGAAAAATAAATTTGTTTCCTGTGTAAACCACTCTGCTGGTTTGAGTCCGAACATAAGTTTCTTAATCCAATGTGGTGCATCACAATATGTATGTGTATGCATATATGATGTGTATTAAGGATGTATATCTTGACCACTAGTGTTGATTGGATACGCATCTTGATACACTGCCACACATTGTGTATACATAAAAAAAAAATCACATACAATGAAAAATAAGTGATTAAAAAAAACTATATAAATAGAAAATAATACGTAACTTGTTCTCTCTCGGTTTACATTACATCTAACATCTGTATATCATTATGCTCTAGCAAGCCTCACTTTTAACAAACAGCCATTTGAATGTCAATGTTTATATGAACAGAATACCTGTTGATTCTGTAATATATACCAATGGACAGCTGCTTCAACACCTAGGCTGAAAAATAATGGTGTAATCCTTTAAAACCCTTCTTTCACTCCTATTTAACTAAAGAGACGTGTCTGAACATGATCTGGTCCAAGCCTAGAGAAAAAGCAGGCCATAAACCAGAACCAAAGTGTTTTAAAATTAGAAAATAAAACGACGCAAATGTTTTGTCATGTTTATTTGTGTAGCGAGATGAATAGCTGCTGATTTTGCAGCTTACTTTGAGTCTAATCACTGGGATACAAGTTGATTGACCCTGGTAGTGCACCCACAGCTGACTCCATCGATGACATCATCTTGTAGTACAAGATGTATTCTGTAAACTACAGAACAAAAATAAATATTGTGATGTGCATCATAAAAATGTCAGTATTTTTGCCATATCTATCACACACATTACCTGTCATAAACAGCACAGTGTGCATATATATATAAAGTAAGCATTGCTGTTACGATATTATATTGCAATATGCTTTCCTCAGTACATTAAAATTAATTAAAGAGATCTGTTAAACATTGAATATCATTCTACATAATGATTAATACAGTACCTCATCAAAAAAAATTTGTCAAAGTTCATAAGTTGTTCATAATTTAGTTCAAAAAGTTAAACTCATATTTTATATTCATTACATGTAAGGTGACATTATAAAATATTTAAATAAGCCATGATCTGTATGGCTTATAACAAATTTTATGAAAATAAAAAATCCAGAATTTCAGGTGATTTAGAATATTGCATTTTGAGTTTGAGTAAATTATGGGTCAAACAGTATTAATGTTAAAGTAAAAAAACAAGGCTTGAAATGTCACTTTGTGTAGCAGATATAAAATATACAACAGTTTACCTTTTTGAATTAAACTATGAACACAGTTGAACTTTTTCTACAAAATTTTTGCAGATGCCCTAGTACACGGGTCTATTTTTGCTACTACTGCATGTTTACCAACTTATTGGACTTGAGAGAAATGTAATACCATAATGCATATTGTAGATAATGAAAACGTCTTGGAAAAATAATGTAATACATGACTGACAGACTAAAAATAGGCATCACCTAAGTATTAGAATGGTTTCTTTATTGTTTTTTGAAAAATGTTGGGGGTGGGGTGGAAGGGGAATTTTCCTGTTGACATTCATTTACTTGTTTGACTACAAAGTCTTGTTGTGTTACTTGTCGGAGATTTGCATGCTTTTTTATATTCTCAGTGAAGATTGATGTGACCCATGGTGTTATGCTCCAGCAAAATGCTGCTGACTCATCTTTTTCACAGTTGTTGCTATGGAGGAAGTAATTTGCAGTGTAAAGCAGAGCAGGACCTGGTCCTGACATGATTGGAGAGAAATCCCTGTGCTTGTTAGAACAGTAGCTATGGATTAAAGAGATTTCTTACAAAGTCTCTCTCTGTTCCTCAGACAAGCCAGAACAACACCAGTGTCTACCTCATATTCAGTTTAGATTTTCTCCCCATTTGCGTATGTCTGTGGGTGGTTGATGGTAAAATGTAGAATTCCCCATTCACAGTCTTCCCCATTCACATTGTTGATAATGTCTCCCTTTTCATACTGTTCTAGAAGGTTCTCTCACCATTCACACTGTCCTAAAATGACCCCTCAAAACACTGTGTATGTAAGGGAACCTTTTAGCCACTAGAATGACCAGCAAAGTATCTGATGAGCTAAACAAGGTGAACTGTTTGGGGAAATTTTCTAGTAACAGGACATTGTGAATGAGTATAAAGTTCTAGAATATTGTGTAAGAGCAAGGGCATTCTATGATGGTGGGAATATGTAAATATTCTAGATAATTCTAAATATTTTTAATGCTTTAGAATACTCTCCCTTTTAACAACACTTTTTAAAAATTCTTTCACCTTGCTGAAACATTTCTAGAATGCTCTCTTCCACACTGTTCTAGAATGTTGTCCCTCAATCATATTGTCCTAGAACATTTTCCTCTCTGACACTGTTCTAAAATGTCCTTCATTGGAATGTTGCTATTCAGTGTTCTTGAATATCTTGAATATCACACAATGTTCTAAAAGTAGCATGTTCTTATCTATTCTGTTCATTGGTGGTGTTAGTTATTTCACTAACTGCAAACATGACAATGTCCTTGAACCAGAATTTAAAAATAACTTGGAAAGGTCCAGTGACATTTAAAATAAGAAGTTTGAAGAATTTTGGTTTTGTTAGTTCTGTTTGAGGTTTTCTTCAGTGATGTGAAAATGTGAAATAATAAAATTTTAGTGCCTCTGTGGACACAGTAAAGAGAACATGGCTTCTAGATTATTCCATGTCGTTTTTGAAATGACACATATGTTACAGTAATGTTTCCTGGAGTAGAGGCATGAAGGCTTGCTTAAAGTTTTGCAAAGAAAAAAACTGTATCAGATTACTTGTGTAAACAGGTTTGAGGGAGACTGAGATTAGTGATTAAGATTAGATAAAGATAATAGTTTCTTGGTAATAAGGCTTAGTGACACTGAGGTATTTACAAGCCTTGTGATGATGCTTCAGTTCAGTTTCTGTCTAGCTTTTTTTGTTTTGTTTTTTTTCTCTCTCTCTCCCTCGTTCTGTTCTTGCTCGCTGTTCTGAGCTCTCTGTTCCTCCTTGGTTCTCTTTTTCCTGTCTATAGAACACTGATTCAACAGACAGGCTCTAAACTGAGCTGTGACGAGCACCAGGCCACAAACCAGAACCAGAATGTTTCATTCTGGAAAATCTGACCGAATCTTTCCTGGTGGTTTTCTGAGCTGTGGTGCACTTTGACAGCCGCAGAGAACATAAACAAGACTAGCTGGTTATGTAAGCAATGCATGCTATTAATTACAGATAGATATTTCTCACTTTTTTTTTTTTTTAGAAGCTCTTTGTTTTTTTTGTGGTTTGTTGCAGTAGCATCTGGTTCTATATAAAGGTCCTGACCTCCGTGTAAAGGTACACTGGTGCTGTGAGTCATCATATGCTTTTTTTAATCTCAGAATTTCACAGTATTTGTAGCATTAGGTCTATTAGGTTGCTCTTAATAACTGTACTCATATCTGTAAAATATCATGGCATCTTGTGGACACAACGAAATTATTAAAAATTTCTTAGAATAAGTATCTATTTATTATTAAGATCAGGACATGAACTTTACAAATCATGAACTTTGCTCATATGCATGTACAGTGTTTATGGCTACACAATACAGTATTTTAAGATAATATAAGATGATAAAAGGTAATCCTTTATTAGTCCCACAGTAGGGAAATTCAAAGTGTTACAGCAGCAAAGGGACAGTGAAGTACTCGGTAATAGAAATAGATGATATAGAAATAAATAAATTATTATAAATATATAAATGAATAAATAAATACTATAAACATAAGTAAAACAATGGTCTATTTATAAAAAACTGAAGAACATTTACAACTAAATGTCTGTGACTGCCGTGCATGGAATATTGCACATTTGTGGACTAAAATATTGCACCTAATGCTGTATAAATATCACAGTATTGTAATGAATATTGCACATTATACATGCATACTTATGTACAGTTAAGGCCAACATTTTTAGCCACATTTTTGAAATGTAATATTTTTTTCCAAATTTATAAATAAATATTTATAAAAAGTATAAAAGCTTCAGTAAGCATTTGAGCTGTCACTTGAGAAAGCATCATGCCA
Organism: Crenuchus spilurus; assembly: GCA_036984385.1. NCBI lineage: Eukaryota > Metazoa > Chordata > Actinopteri > Characiformes > Crenuchidae > Crenuchus > Crenuchus spilurus. The sequence goes on along the minus strand of BRDA01001250.1, from coordinate 100,481 downwards.
AAAACAAAAAAATGTGCTTAAAATTGAGAAATAAAACTGGGAGGTATGAAAATGCTGTGTAAAAAGTTATGTGCTCTGTTTAACAGCACGTGGGAAATACATTTAAAACAACAAACGTTTCATTTCAAACGTTTTTACATCAGTGATGTTATAAGTGGTCTACTTAGAAAGTCTAACCACAGCAGGAAGGAAGGACATCTGATAACTTTACACCAGGGGTGTCCAAATACGGTCCTGGAGGACCGGATTCCTGCAGAGTTTGGTGATTTCTCTGCTCTGACACTACAGTTAAACCTGCTCATTACCTGCTTAGCTGAATCAGGTGTGTTTGATCAGGAAGATCACCAAACTCTGCAGGAATCCGGCCCTCCAGGACTGGATTTGGAAACCCCTGCTTTACACACTTTGGGTGAAGCAGCCAGTCACTGAAAGAACTACCCAGTGCATCGGGTGAGAGTCATTCTCCAACATGAATGTTCACTTGGTTAACATTTATGTATGTACGTACAGTATAGTCTTTTGCATCATGATGTCATGAAGGAAGTAGATTGAAAGAAATTAAAGGGTCTGTGTCTTAGAGTAGTTTAACAGCATTCTTTTTCATTGCTCTTTTTCCCCTTATGAGCACCTGAAAGGCAAAGTCTGATTTCTGATGGTACTTTTTTCAGGTTAGACTATGAACATGTGCTTTATAGATAAAATCACCACATGGAGTTTTATAGACCAACACCGGCTACTGCTTTGTTCTCACTCTCTCTATTGCTCCCTCTCCTGCTCTCCCTTTATTTGTCAGCCATTTTTTTCACAAGGTTTTATTTGACTGAAAAACATCACAACCCATCAGAAATGATCACTGATTTGAACAGTTCATTATTTTGGCTGGAGACACTGCTCCTCTACCAGCACTGAGACATGAGCTAACAATCTGGCTCATGTTGAGTAATGAATTTAACACATGCCAGTTTAAGCTAAATCTGTAGAGAGCCAGTTATGGGTCATTTAAAATCACTTGGTTCTTGTGGGATAACTCTCTTTAGAAGAGGAATATGAAAATGCTATGGCATACTTGAACAGAAACTGGCTAGAATAGGCTTTATTTTATCTATTTATTGTGTTTTGTTAATATTGGTTATGTATGTTGGTCTTGTATTGGTTATGACTCTTAAAGGAAAACTGATCTTAACACTACTCTGGCAGCTACTGTGACATTTTTGTAGTTGAAGTGTGTTTTCAGGATTTCATGGGTGTATTTCACTTTCATGAGGTTTGAAATATCATTAAACTGAAATATTTGCATTGTCTGTAATGTTACTGAATAATAAGTATGTAATAAGTTATGTCTGGTTAAATGAAGGTGCCAAATGTTATGAAAAAGCTTCTGTTTTAACATTTTTTTTATGTTATCTGCAGGGAGGAGTGCTGCACATCGTGTTTTGGAGCGTTACCGGGCCCGGACTCAGGATCAAGCTGCTCTGAACCGTGGCTTGAGTCGCTCAATGGGTTCCCTGCCCATCCAGGATGTCCTGAGGACGGATGAAAGTGTTCCTCAGTACCAGACATCTGACTATGGCCCAGCTTCAGAGACATCCACTGAACTTTACCCACAGCAACAGCTCCGTGGTCGTCCGTTAGAGGCTGACCGCCGCTCCTTGCCCCACAACAGAAAGAAAAACTGGGTGTCATCAGTGGACTTGGCTGGCTTGGAACCAGACATGCTGAGATTTGGAGCTCTTGAGGATGCTCGGCGCGGAAGCACTGCCCTTAGCACTCGCTCTGTGGGCCGGCCCAAATCAGCCGCTCGAGCCTGGGAGACACGCCACTCTGAGTTTGGAAGCCTGGAGGCCCGAAAAGCACACCATCATTCAGCCCAGTCCCTGGGTGGAGCGTACGACAAATTTCGAGAGAGGCACAGGAAACTGCACGCGCTCACTCAAGCCATGGATGGTGAGTACTGTTTCAGGGCTCAACATAACATTGATTACTATATCAGATTATGTTGTGGCTGCTTAGGTTGCTCACCAAAGTCATGTACTTAAACTTTTGGTAGGGTATCTGCCTCTTTTATCCACAGTCAAAAGGTGTAGAACACTCCTATTTTTCAGATCATGGTAAATTGCCATGTGAAAATGCTGAGAATAATGTACATTTCACAATCATTTCATAGGCATTAGTTAACAACTTGCAAGTATTCTGCAGCAATGGAAGCAGTGATATTTTTGTTGCTGAAAATCTTGAGTAGAAATCTTAAAAATGCTGAGTAATTTGCGCCTCTGTTCTTTTAGATTTCTGAGAAAGTCTACTCTTTATAATGCTGGTCTGTCATCTTCAGCTGTAAGATTACAGAAGCTCTGAACTTCAGGTTAATAGGCCCCTAAATGCTTATGAAAAAGCAGTTAAAATCAGAGTGGCATACAGGCTTGCCTTAGGCAACATATGCTGTAATATAGCCAATGAGTGATTTCATTCATCACTGTGACCTGCTACTATATGTGTATAGTCTTGGTATGGCTTTTTAGCCATGACCAAATCCCCAAATTGCTATTTTTCCTTCACTGCAAGTTCCTGGCCTATAAAGACCCCAGCATTTCCTGGCGTGAGTTGCTGTGGTGATGGTTAGCTGGAGGACTGGGCAGAGTGAACGGGTGGAGAGAGCGAAAGGATCTGTGAATTGGTTTTGCTCGTGTGAGGCTACGCCAAAGTGTGAGTGACTCAGAGTGGCAGCAGCTCCAGATTCCTGGAACTAATTAGAGAGACGGATAATTGTAGCCTTTCAGAGCTCACACACTTACGTGTGTGTGTGTGTGTGTGTGTGTGCGTGTGTGTGTGTGTGTGTGTGTGTGTGTATTTGGTGGAGTGAAAAAGATTTGCTTTCTGTTTCTCTACATGCACACTCTAGGTCTTTCTTTCTTTCTTTCTTTCTCTTTCTTTCCCTCTCTTTACCTTTTGTAATATGTATGTAAATACTCTGGGGATGCATACACTCTTTAGATATCGTCTTTCTCTTTTTTGCTTGGTTTATTTTTTGATATCTTTCTCTGTAACTCAACATATACTCTCTAACTTTTTCTTGTTTTTTTATATATATATATATATATTTATTTATTAGTATTTGCTTTGATTTTTCATGTTTGATAATGTGTTGCTAACTGAGTGCTAATATGTTGGTCCATTGCTATGGTGTTTCTGGTAGTTATCGTGTTGCTAGTTTGCTGCTGTAGTCTCCCAGATGGTTACTAAGGTGTTACAAGGTGGTTGATATGTTCTGCTAGGTGATTGCCAAAATGTTGCTATATGGTTGCCAGATGGTTGGTATGGGTGAGGTGTTGGTTTATTTGAGCTTCTGTCATCAGTAGGTTCCACATAAACAAAATATGAAAAAGTTTTTGCACAGTATGCAAATAAAAGTCCAGTGTTTCTTACATTTACTTTGACTTTTATTTCATTACCGATAGTGTGATCCAAATATATATTTCATGTTTTGTCTGGTCAACTTTATTCCATTTGTTAATATACATCCAGTCCTGCATTTCAGGTGTGCAACGCATTCCAAAAAAGTTGGGATGGTAAAGCTTTTACCACTTTGTAATGTTGCCATTCTCGCAACTTTTAAAAGATATTTTAGCACAGAGAAGGGAATACCAAGAAATTAATTATTTCAGGTGTTATTTTGTCTGTTCTTCCTTCAAATATTTGTTAATGCATGGTTGTTGCATTTTTCATTAAAAAATCTTGGTGACAGCTCGGGGCTGAAAAAGTTCAGTCCAGTACCTGCAACCTTTTCTTCTGCAGCTATGCCTTTGTAATATGTGCATGTGATTTTTGAATTGTCTTGTTGAAAATGCATGGAAAAGATGTCTTGAAGGCAGACTCAAATCTCAATGTAGATATCTGAAGTGTAATATACCTTTGCCAAGGGCATTGACACAACCCCATACCATGACACATCCTGGCTTTTGGACTTGTTGCTGCTAACAGTTTGGATGGACATTTTTGTCTTTTAGTCTGGAGCATACTGTGTCCATTCCTTCCAAAAATGATGATGAATACTGATTTGCCCAACCACAATACACATTTGCACTGAGTGATGGTCCATCCCAGATACATCAGAAGCCAGAGAAGTCAATGTTGCTTCTGGACATGGTGAACATAAGACTTCTTTTTTTTTTTTTTTTTTTTTTTTTCTCACAGCAAGGTTTTAAGTGGCATTTTTGAATGGTACTCCATACTGTAGGGCTAGACAAAGGTTTGCCAAAGCAATCCATCTTCTCCATGTAGTTATATCAGCTATTGATGAATGAATTCTTGATGGCACAGCTGTTCAGCTTATGCTTGCAGCCTTGCACTTCATATACTGAAATTCCTCAAGATTCCTTGAATCATTTAATTATATGCACTGTAGAGGGAGAAACTCAAATCATTTCCAATTTTTCTTTGAGGAACATTCTTTCTTTGAATAATTCTCTGTCCTTCAAAGACTCAGCCTTTTGTGTAGTCACTTTTTCTCATTTGTGGTTGTATAAAGTATCATTAGCCAATTTAGTTACACTAAACTTGTACTTTTAATACTTGCATACAATAAATAAAAAAAATTCTATGAAGTTGTTGAAATTTAGTTTCTTTAGTGCTTTTATGATTGACAGTCCCAATCTGCTTCTGTTGTGTAAGGTTATGTGATACTGGCTCAAATGAACTTTTGTCTCTGGCATGCATGACGACAGAAACTAAATGTTTTCATTTTTGATTCTTTATTTTTTGAAGAAAGCTGGTTTCACTGTGAATGGAGGTAATTGAGCTCAGACCATTTGTAAATCCTGTAGTTCTGTGTCACTTGGCAGCCATTCTTTGCCTTATGTTTTTTTTTCTTTCTTTCTTTCTTCCTCTTCCAATTCCTCTCCCTCCCATTTTTATTATGCTTTTCAATAGGAATTTTCTTCATTGTCTTTGAACTGTTCTCTTAGTCTCACTCACTCTGTCTCTATCTGTCTTTGTCTCCATCTTGCTCTCTCTCTCTGTTTAAGATGCAGGATGGCAGCTATGGCTCTATACTCTTCAGTAGGGGTGCAGGAAAAAATCGCTTTAAGCTCGAATCGTGTTTCTTGCATTGAGCAAATCAGAATCGATTCTCGTTTTCAAAAAATAATTTTTTTTGCGGGTGTGAATGTGCCTTCTCAGCCACCATAGTGCTAGGCAAAACAAGGAAGCAGTGTGGGCTATGTACAGGCATGCAAGCCAAGCCGCGGTCATTGAAACCAACCATTTCGTGACTTCAAAAATCGATTCTGGATCGATTTGTTCAATTCCCAAAGATTCGCAGCCCTACTCTTCAGTATTACTACTTTTTGTGTTTTTTTTTTTCTGCGTGTTTTCTTACTGTAACACAATCAATTACACCAGAGAAGATCTACTTAACATAAAATGGCTTATTCCAGATATTTTTTCTTTTACCAGTTTTCAAGAATATTTGAGGTTTTTGGAGATCTTGTTGGAAGAGTAGTGGGTTTCTGCAGAGCGTACAAGAGACTCAACCGGAGGTTGGTGTGCTTCCTTGGATGTAAAGCTCCGACAACAGGATGTTTGCATCGCTCTCCCAGTGATTCATCTCGAGTATCTCCACTCCAGACTAATTTTTCATAATCCTTAATCTAATCCTTTAATAGAGCAAAATGTAATAACAAACTATCAAAGTGCAGATAGCATATTAACTATGACACACTTGACCACACACACAACCTGCAGGACTTTTGGAATTCACTGATTTGGAGTGTTTTGGAATGTGCAACTGAACTTGACGCATGACATCTTACATACATTTTTGTGAAGATGTGTGTGCCAACAAAGACCTTTGGCATATGCAGCAACAACAAGCCCTGGTTCACAACCAAGCAAGCTAAAGCAGCTTAGTCAGGCTAAGGCAGAGGCATACAGAAATGGAGAAAAAATGTCATTTTTTTCAGCCAGTGATCCTGCTTCTGTATGGAAAGACTTCCAAAAAATCACAAAATATGTATTTTCAGTTCTTTTAATATATAATTCCGTGTGTATCAACATACTTGGCAAATAACTCTGATTCTGATTTTTTTTTTTTTTTTTGTATCTACCGTATGTATTTGCGTCTGTGCCCATAGACTTACCTAGACACATGCACTCTCGCTCATCATCCTCCTCTATCCTTTTAAGTTAAGGTGCTTCAATCAATGCAGAACTTCTTGCGAGCCATTGAAGCGGTAATTGGAGTCATGTGTAGCGGATGAGGGAATTCCAAACCTTATTGGACTTTCTGCTGCTTGGCATCAGGTCACGTGGCTGAGGACTGTGTGTGTGTGTTTGCATATTATTATGGCAAAAATGTTGCGGTTAGGCTAATGCTTAGTACACAATGATACTTACATATTTGCCATACATGTTCTTTGCAAACATGCTAGATTAACTTCCATGAAATGTTTTTTGGAGCAATTCTATAAGAGAGATTTTTGTTTTTTAATGAGGTGCTTCAATGTGAAGAACCATTTTTTTAAAGACCCTCCATATGCTGTATACTTCTAGGTAGAAGCCTTAACTAGATAATGGAACCTTTAGATCTCTCTTTCCACCATGGTTCTTTATGGAGGCTTCTAAAGTGGCTTCTTTTTGGCATTGGAACATATCGCATATGTGGTACATATTGTTGGATTTAAATGTTTACACACACATGCTCATAAATATAAACATTTGAATATTATGAAAGTTTATTTTAATTCATAACGGTCATGTGACATGTTATATGCATTACACAGTGACATTTCATAGTTTTAATTTTAATCAGTATGGCTTACAGCTCATGAGTAGGCTGGTTAATCAAGCACAGTAATTTCAGGCTCAGCATACTATTTGTCCTTCTGGGCATATTTGTCAAACGTTCTCCTTCTTGGTGATGCCTACTTGCCATCTCCATACAGCTCATCAGCAGATGGAAGCACCAAGTGCTGTAAAATCTCTTGATTGATAGCTGCAATGAGTGAACCAAAACCAGTGGATGATGCTACAAAACCACCACAGACTGTAGACATTTCACAGTGGACATCGGACACCTCAGATTCTGTGCTTATTCATGCTTCCTCCAGAATGTAGGACCTTGATTTCCAAATTAAATGCAATTTAAGACTTTAGAGCACTGAGCAACAGTCCAGTTCTCACTGACGCTTCTGATGTTGTCTGTGGTTCAGGAGTGTTGATATTACGAATGTGGCAGTTGTAGTCTGAGAGATTCACAGTATTTATACTGTTTGTATAGTAATTTAATGAAGCTCCAAAGGAAATATTCTAGTAATTTGAGATAAATGATTTCTAATTTTTCTGAGTTATAAATCATGCTGATCATTATTAAAACAAAAAAAGGCTTGAAATGTCACTTTATATGTAAAGAATATTTACTTTTTTAATAAAATGATGTTCAAAAATTTACTTTTTTCTGAATATTCCTATGTTGACCCTATGTTCTAAAGCAAGAAGGCCAAGTGTGTGCCTGGATGCAAGTGAGGGGGGGGGGAGTAGTTTGGGGATTTTAATGGGTGTGTAGGGCCACGTGATTTGTAGTAAGCCATTGATAGGTCAGAGGTTAGGGGCTGGACAGTGGGAGGGGATTTTGTCACTAGAGTTTTTATCTAAATATAATACAGGAGAGAGAGGAACAAGGAGAACTTTTCCACTGAGGGCTGTGTGAATGGTAACGGAAATGGTGGGAGTTTTCTCACCCAGCAGGTCAAAGGCTCTCACTGATCCAGGCTCCAAATGCCTCACATCTGGATATTCTATGCCACCCACACAGGACCAGGAGACGGAGGGAGAACCTGATACAGCTGCTCTTACAGATGAAAACCTACTGCTCTCCATCTCTGGAGCTCCACCAGATTTTAAGATCAGAGGCAGTGTGGTCATTTGTAGGCTGCAGTGGACTGATTGTGTCCAGCTGATGTCCGGCCTCATGCTCCTGCTGTACAGCCATATATACACAGTTTGGTGTGACACAGTATGCTCAAGGGATGATACTGTGCTTGAAAAAAGCTTGTGGTGTATGAAATCATTTTGTTAATCTGTTCATTTTTATGTGTAAAATTGCCAGTTGATTGTGGTTTTAAAGAGGTTGCTCTTCCCCCTTACATAATTACTTAAATAATTAAGGACTTCAAAATGTGCTTTGACCAAAATGAATGTAGTCCATGAGGCTTAACTTTTACATGATAGTACTGGAGTAAAGAGGATAAATATTCAATCACCCATTTGAAACGCATTGCTCAATAATAGCCAAGGGCAACTTAAACACACACAAAAAAAAAACGCCTTATAATTTGAGTGTGGGTGTGCTCATAGCACAAGTCCCACGCCTATCTCACCCACTTTACTCTCGTGGTACACACGCAGATATTTAGTTTTGAATGTTGGCAGCAGTTTCCACAAAAGATGGCAAGTAAGAGCCGCTTGTATGAGAGTGAGCGATGTAACAGTTTAACACTGAGCACTGTTTAATATTTTTATACTGTAATTGAAACAGTTGAAATTATGCTCTTGTCAATTACTTATTTCTGGTGCTACATGCTTTTAAATATTACAATTATAGCAATATCAGAGTTGTTTTGACTTATGTACTTTACATATTGCATTCCAAAATGTTGAATCACAATCCCTGTCATGAGCATCATATCTCCAGATTATTGCCCTAATAGTTATTGATAAAGTTGTGCTAAAGCCAGTTTCACCGTCTTTGCTCATTTTTTACACATATATGGCAGTGAGCTCACATTTAGTCCCTTGTTTTTGAATAGTAAAGTGTAATACATGTTTACTTTCAAAAACAGAGCAAACCTCTATGTAGGGTAGTGAGTAACACCACTGACCCTCATGTACAGTACAGACTGGTTTGATCCATGAATTGGGAAATCACACAGCACTATTCCAGTACGTCCTTGGGCAAGACTCCTAATACTACATTCAACTACAAATGTAACATGATTGTAAATGTAAGCCATTCTACCATTTCATCTGAAATTGAAAAACAAAGTCAGAATAGTGACTTCAGTGTTGCCACTTGACAGGTTAGTAGTTAATATGCATGACTTGTAGATAGTAATGCATTAAGAATTTTTTTTTTTAAGTGATAGTTACAATTTCAGAGATACACAATCTTTTTACAACGAGATGTCATATTGAGATTGAACTACTGGGAAGAGTTTGTTGAGTAAATCTTTGAGACATTACACATACACAAAAACACTTAATCGCATAAGCACTAAAACACTCTTCTTTAGTACACCCACACCTAGTGGGCCGTGAATGGTTTTATTAGCTCTTGCTAACATAATAATACTCTCTTCATATTCTAACCTTTTGAGACTCTAATGAGTCATTTCATTCGCTCGTTAAAAGTCTTTTGAAATGGGTCAGTTTTAGCCTTTTGATTATTTTATTATTATTATTACTGTAGACCAGGTTTTGTATAGTAAACAGAGCTAGTTCTGAAGGTGATTTGTTGTACTAGCATGTTGACCTCATTAACAGGGCCCTAGGTACAGCATTTCTGTAGTTATTACCTGTTTGATTACAAAGTTTAATGACACTGATGTGGTATAAGGAAGGTTTTACAGAAATTAAACCGGTTGCACAAGCTGTGGTGTGTTTACATGTGCATATTTCTGCCTGTGTTATTCTATGCACTTTAAATATCCGACAGAGGAAATGAGTCTTTAGAGAATCAGCTTTACATCATTGTGAGAATGAGCTCTTAATTTCATCTCCAGTTCTAGACAGTATCTGATATGAGTATTAGTTCTTATCCCTGTATGAATTTTTGACTGTCTGTGTACCCTTCAGGCATACAGACGTAGACAGCCCTACTGTTTTACAAGCAGAAAGAGAGATGGGAGGAGGGGAGCCCAGCAGGCAGCACATTTTTGCCTTCATTTTAATTTATACGTTCCTCAACAGGAGCTTGTTAGCGATGGAGTCCTTCAAACACATGAGGGAAACATTATTGCCTAAAGTATTTGAGCTAATTTAAAGGACTACTGATGATAAATCTAGCAACTCTTATTATGGTTTGATGGTGCACAGACCTTGATCTTCTCAATTCTGAGATCATTATTTTTATGATGCGCATCCTGGCATACTACTTAAAATCACTTAAGTTTCACTGAAACATTTTCTTATGATGTAAAAGTCGGTCATACTCTGTCAACAGTCCCACAGGAAGAAATACACAGCTATTACCACCACATCCTACAGTGAGATTGTGTACTGTGTCAGGATAGGTTTAACCAAGGACTGGATCACATTAATTCATTTTTCACTCTGATAGCCAAGCCAGCATTTTCTGATTCTTTCAATACCCATTTCAAAATCAGTGCTCTCTCTCTATTTTCTCTCTATTTTATTGTTGACGATTTCTTGATTCTGTTGAACTCTGCACACAGAAGTTTGTTTTTAACTTTAGCACTTGCTCTGAAACTGAAAAATTACTTCACAGTACAATTTATAAACAACTTTAAAAAAAAGCCCAATGATTTGGATGAGGGTGTGTCCTCAACATAAGCCCCAGCACCTCCATGCTCACTTTACACTAATAGTTTGCATGCAGACATGTCGTTTTGAACATTGGCAGTGGTTTATATTAGCCTGCAGACTTATCTGTTGCACTGTTTAAAACTCAATTGACACTATTTTCAAAATTATCATTAAAGTACGAGTTGAACTTAAGCATGAATATTAATCAAAATTATAATCAGTGGTATGTAATACAACCATTAAATAACTAACTATTTTTAAGTGCTCAGAAAGGAAACCACCTTTGGAAGCAAATTTTCATCAGTCATCCTGCTAGCTCATGTTGAATTTTTTATTTATTTATTTATTTTAAATAGGTCAAGCAAGAGACTGTGTGACTGAGTTATGTGATATAATTTGGCCAGTCATCACAGCCCTCTGGTAGGGAATCATTCTGTTGATTTCAGACCTTGGCATGGATCCACATTATTACTGGTTGCCATCAGTTTTTTGAAGCTTAATAACATTAGTAGGACAAAATGTCATGTCGCTAAGATTGACTTGAAAAATTTTGTGGATGTTTTCAAGATTATCACGATGTAAAATCTTCATATCCTCCACCTCTACTGCCACTTATAATGGATAATAATTTAAACATGTTTTATTAGGAAAAGCAGAAATACAAACAAAAAAGCAAAAACCTATAAATATATAGGTTGATATAGTTATGAATGGGTGGACATATGACTCAATATGTGACCCCGCCAGGGAAAACCAGGTCAAAGTCTTTTTTTTTTTTTTTTTTTTTTTTTTTTTTTTCTCAAAATGTGTTGTTTTCAAAACAACTTTTTTATGAATTTAAGTTTTGTTATTGATCAAAATATGTACTCCGATAGATATCCGAGACTGTTATCTTTCATTTACAGCAATAATACAGAGTGGCTAAGTTTTGTTGCTAATGTGAGTGACACGATATTGACATGATACCTCAATAAGTTTCCCAGTGACTTTGTCCTGGTTTTCCCTGGCGGGGTCACACATGGTAATGGGAGGATAGTTAAATTCAAGAAAACTTCAAGAGCACAACTTTCCACCTAAAAATCTACCCCAACTACGGTTTTCAAAAATTAAGTTACCACCTAACTGTTACCACCTTACCACGAAAGTTCCCCTTAACCATTAGTTTATAATTTGATTCTAGTGTTTAGTTCATTCTTATGTTGGTGTCTGTACAGCCTTTTGAGATTTATTTATGTTCAATATAAAGAATCCAAAAAGAGGAGCTGTGAAAATGTGGATGAATGTTCTTAAAAAGTTTTGCTGCAGTCATCATCAAATTAACAATACTATGTATGGGGAGGAAATGATGTCAAAAGTTTAGTACAGTCAGTGCTAAACCTGAGATCACTTGTAATATCAGCCCGTTTATGATTGTGAAGGTCTATTAAAGTGATGTTTTACTTGATTAACCAGTCTACAACCACTGAGTCAAAGAGTAGTACAAACAGAAACGGTACAAACTAAAACAATGCCTCACTGTCTACATTATTATAACATTGGGGTGGGAACAAGTAAGAGGGCAATTGAACTGCTTCGGATATTAAGAATAATCTTGATCTTCCAGTCTCTCGATGTTGGAGGTGTTAGTTTGAGGTGATATGGAATAATAATACCACATTTGTAAAAATCTACAAAACATTATAATTACAGTAGATATTTACTCAGTGTTTACAAATGCAATATTTGAGGAAAAAATTATTTAAAAAAGGAAAAAAGTGACACAAAGCCTGTGTTACTGATTGGACATGTGCACATTTATGATGATCAGTATACTTATTGGGAATATTGTGAAAATTGTCATAATGTTGCTGACTACAACCATTTTGCAAATTATAATGTGTAATGAATGTTTTCATTCAACTGTTCTTACTCTGCATATTTTGGTAACATATGTCTAATCAGTAAGTTATGCCATTATGAATGTGCATAATGTGTCCACTCAGTTATGACATCATAAATGTGGATAATGTGTCCAGTCAGTAAGTTATGACATCATAAACGTGGATAATGTGTCCAGTCAGTAAGTTATGACATCATAAATGTGCGTAATGTGCACAGTTGGTAAATTATGACTTTGCATGTGTCCAGTCAGTAACACGGGCATCATAAATGTGCATAATGTGTCCAGTCAGTTATATCAAAATATTATTTTCAGGATTTGGTCTATTAGCAGGGTTCAGGCTGCTGCAAAGAATGATTTGCTCACGTTTTTGTAATATTAGGTGATAAATGTTTGAGTGATTAAACATACTTTATCTTCTTATAGATCATAAGACTTTTTGTCAGATGTTATCACAACATGTGATGTTTGACATTTGTTCTGAGTTATTGTTGGATATTGTTATTTTTGGATTTGGTGAGCGCTGGTTAAAAAAAAAGAGCATTTAAAGCAATCCTTCAAGCCCTAATTATGTCTTTAGCGTCTGTCTACAGTTCAGTTTCTCATCTTATCCTTCCTTCGGTTACACACCATTACATCTGTAGCAGTATGAATTCAATAATGTCATTATCAGAGGAGTTGTAGAACTCTCATGCACACCCATACACACCTCCAAATATGTTTTGCAGCTTTGTGACTTCATACTAATTATTTCAAACCTGTGAAGTTGCACAGGATTAACATTAGGGCCCCTATCATACATTCTGCACATTTCTCCCTCGGATTTACTTTTGACATTTGGATTATGGACCAAAAAGAATTCTCCAGCCTGTCTTTATTCCTTAGAATTAAGCAGGTTGCATTTATCATTGTGCCTTTTAAGACTGATGTATGTAAATGAGCACTGTTCTGACTCGTCTAGGTGTGCATCATTCAGAAAGCAGTCTGGGTTGAAACATTCCTTATAATTTAAACATAAGGCCAAGTAAAAAAAAAAAAATTGGTGATCATCCTTTTTCACCAAAATTTTGGGTCGGGGGGGAGGTGGGTTTTTTTTTTTTTTTTTTTTT
>BRDA01001250.1:69278-86860 GCA_036984385.1 Crenuchus spilurus | reverse complement strand
GCTGGTGAGTGAATAGTACATTTTGAAAGTTTTAACAGTATATCGCTCTTATTTTTAAAAAAAATAAACAAAAACATTACAGAAAATTTTTTTTTTCCATAATATAGGCATTATATAGGCAATCTCACATAAGATTGTGAGCTCTTAATATAATATAAATGAATAATGATGTGAATGTGTTGTATGACAGGGCAGTTCTAGACTTGTCTTTTCACTTCTGAATCGCCACAGGGTTGTGTGAAGGGTGGCTGACAAAGAACAGGGTGTGTGTGTGTGTGTGTGCGCATTAAATCAACACCGCAGAGGCTTCATCTGTCATTCACTTTCTCCCTATTTTCTTTCTTGGATTGACCCACAACATTGCTCCCTTTTTCATGAGTGTTTTTGAGTGAGTGGATGTGAGTAGGTCTCTGTGGCTATGACTGTAGGAGTAGAAGACAAAGATAGTGTCTTTGAATGTGTGTGAAATTAAGAGGAATAATTTGTGTTGCTTTTGTACTTTTTTAGGAACATATTCCATGAATAATTCTGGAATATTGTTTTTCAAGCTGTCTTTATAAAATATAGCTAGGGATGCACTAGTGCCAATTTATTCCTTTCAATACTGATTTTAATCCCTGGGTATTGAGTATCTGCCATTAAGTATATAGAATTTGTTTTATTTTGCAAGTATAATTAATCAGTTATATTCACAGATGTATATGTATGGTTTGTCATAACAGCTTAGTCTTGGCTCAGACTGCAAACAGGAGTTCAGGAGGTTACTTTCAGCTTGCCGTGTACTGTTTGTACATTATCTAGCTTGTTATTGTAATTACATGAGCATCTTATGCAAAGTCTTGTGCAAAAGTTTATACACCTTGGTTAAATTATATGTTTAGTTGGTGAACAAACATCAGCACATCCAGAGCAGAGAAGTTTCACATTTTAAATCCCTTACCCTTACTCTTTTTTTTTTTTTTGCTGACATTAACATATTGAAAAAATAATAAAACATCAAATGTGGTCTGTGCAGATTTTATGGCACATTTTCAGTGTTTTAAATCCAGCAAATAAATGGAAGTTTTTTGGTGACATCACCAAGCTTGAAAGGGCACCGTTTCCTAAAGCTTATTTTCTTTTACTACACAGTGGTTATGGCTACAAGATTACACATGCATATGATTCAGTGTCCAGTATGAAGTGTCTGCAACAAACACCAGATATTTAAAATGGGTTCTGGTTTATGACTTGTGGGTTGTGTGTTTTTGCTCATAGAGCCAATGTGTATCATTTTGATCTTGTATTTCCTGGCAACAGGAAATGCTTCTGACCCATTATTGTTTTATATCAGACTGTTTATATTTTGTCTTTCATCACTTGGAGAAGACTTCTGTAAAAAATTACAGGCTGTATCTTGTCAAAAAAGGCTACAAGTCACAGCTCATGAGTAGACAGGGACGTGTCTGAGGTTTTCATTTATTCCAGATATAATTGGCCTGCCAAGATATGTTTGGAGTCCAAATTGACTTTGCTAGTTACAGAACTGCAAGGCTAACATTACTACGGTAATAAATAATAGAACTCTGCAGTATCCTAAATGTACGTACATACATACAGTACATCCATATAATACATACATCCGTACATACATACACTACATCCGTACATACATACACTACATCCGTACATACATACACTACATCCGTACATACATACAGTACATACATGAAATAAGTTTTATCAGTATATTATGACCGCCTACCTAGTAGTGGAATAACCACCCTTCGCTCAATGTTTGTTCTGTAATATGATTGTGTTCATTTATAGAGGTTAAATAGTGTACTGTGGCAGGTTTATTGCTTTGTCATTTTTGCTGGAGTCGTCATTCCCCTCTGGCATCAATGGCCCATGAGGCATCACTGTTATGCTATTGTGAGGCACTTGTACTCAACATCCATTCTCGGTACACCTTTACTACAGCAGATCTAGACCATTCCATGAATTAGCGAGTTCAAAGATGCATATTATGATGTCCCTGGTTCAAGAGTGTAGATATTAGGAATGTGGCAGTTATAGACCCTTTTCTGGAGATGTCTCCGTGCAGTCGCTCTTGATGCACTGATGCCTCAGTCCAGTTCTTGAATCAACTTTTCTTGACAATCCTGTCAAGGCTGCTGTTGTCCCTGTTACTTGTGCACCATTTCCTACCACATTTCCAGACGATTTTCCATCAATATTATTTGATCAAGCACTTTGCAAACAGCCAGCCTTTTCAGCAGTGAACTTCTGTGGCTTAACCTCAGGAAGGATGTCAATGATCATCTTCTGGACAATGGTGAAACCAGCAGTCTTGTGCTGTGCTGTGTGTGTGCTGAACTGAACAGAGAGATGTATGGTATTTATAAAATGATTAAAAAATATGTTAAATATAAAATTACACTTTTTAAAAGTTTTTTCGCAATGTTAACATTTTTTTAGATGTACTAGTATATTACTCTATTAATGTTCTTTGTATATATTTTAATTAGTGTTTTTGTGAGTAAAAAAAAAAACTTCTGCACAGTACATATCCAATTTTATAACAAAATATTTTCATTTGCAGAGAACTGTTGATAAATAAGAAACACAATGGGTAATTAAGTGACAATAAAATAGCAAAAGTGATATTAAATTCCACCCCTTGTTCCAGAATATTGTATTTAAGACTTTATTTTTAAATTTAAGTAAAGTTTTAAGAGTTTAAGTTTAGGGAATGAGAACAGACCACTGTATCTGACAAATGTTGATTTGAAAGCTGATAAGTATTCTAGAGTGTAAAACACGGACTATAGCAGTTTCTATAAAATTAATTTGTACCTACTCAAATTTAGTAAAATTAAGCCACTTTTTCTGTAACAGTTCTCAGCTCAGGGGAATAAACATTCAGTCATATTTCATTAAGAGTAAAAACTTGCACATTCATTTTCTCATTCTCTTGTGACTTCTGAGTTTCGTCTGACCGGTTTGGCTGACCAAATTTACCTTTGATCTCAGGCCCAGTGTCTGATGAAACTAACTTGATGGCATTTCCGTCTGAAATAAAGCTCTGGGCAGAAAACTGAGTTATGCCCTTGTTAATATTTCATCAGGCTTTATCTTTTTTCAGGTTTGCACAAGTCAGAGCATTGTTTACTTCACAATGATCATCAGTGGAGCTTAAAACTTGAAATGCATTGTTCGCATCACTAAATGTTACGTTTCGAAACCTGAACCTGAGAAATCCCTGCAGAATGCTACTTATGTGAAGTATGCGGCCCCAGTTGATGCATAGTCCTGATTTTCAGGTTTGGGTGAAGTTACAAGTGTTACAAGTTAAGTGTTGTCATAACAGAGGAAAGAGGGCAGAGTCATTTTCTGACACAGTTTAGATAGAGATAGTGATGAGGATGAGCATGCGCTTGCATTGGAACACATGAATCATTCTTTCCTTTATTTGGAATTTCTGCTGAAATCAAGGAAGGATTTGATTGAGACTGCCTGCTAGATTCTTGAAAAGTGTTAAAGAGCTTAAAAGCACTACAGCTGCTTAAGTAAATGATATGACCTGTTGCTCTGAAACACCTGTTACTGTTTTTGGTGTATCTCTTTGGTGTATCTCTGGGACAAAGTGCCTGACTGTACAGAGAGCACTTATAATGACTGAAATACAGACAACATATAACCTTCATTACAGACTTTACAGTCCCTGGTTACAATATATAGAGTAAACTTTAAAGTGGTAATAAGTTCATGTCATCTTCAGAGAATGCATTTGAAATACAGTGGTAACCCTACTTACGAGCATCCCTACTAACGAGTATTCCAGGTAACGAGTCGAGATCTTGGAATATTTTTGTTCCAGGTAACGAGTAATATTCCAAGTAACAAGTAGCGTTATTTCTTCAATTATGCCAAACCACTAGGGGCGCTGCGGTCGTAGCATCTCCTAGATGCTACCGTAGAAGAGGTCAGTCAATACCTTTGACTACTGTCCAGTAAAAGTGCCTGTTGAAAGCGACGCTAAGGTAGCAAAAGGTAGTGAACAAGAAAGTTAGATACATTTTACTTTTACTTTTCATATGATAAGTGTAACCATGCCATACACGTACGCACGTCCTCCTGTCCTCCTTAGCGACCAGCCTACACGAGCGCCGTCATCGTCTCGTTTATGTTTTAAAAACCCATATAAACACATTATTTAGCATATTAAAGTATACTGTATATTGGCTGGCTGACACGGATTAATCAGTTTTACATGTATTCTTATGGGGAAAATGCATCCAGCTAACGAGCATTCCAGCGAACGAGCTCAGCTCCTGCACGGATTAAACTTGTAAGTAGGGTTACCACTGTATGACCTCTGCAACTAAACATTTTTTGTTTGTATATGTTAGATGCAGTAAATAAGTAAAAAAAAAAAATGTGTACATTGTCAAAAATGCCAAAAACACCCATTTTATATTTTTTGTTAATCAATAAGCCAAAATATTAAGAAGTTATGCACAGATGAAGTAAATAATGTTGGATTATCATGTAAAATTGTGAGAAAGTCTGGGATATATTAGATGGAAAGAGATTAGGTGGTTCTTGTAATCAACTTGTTGAATGTGGAAGATGCGAGACTGACAGTGGCCAAATTGTAATGTTGGACTGGGAAAGGGTTTTTTTTTTTTTTTTTTTTTTTTTTCTTTTTTTTTCTTTTTTTTTCTCCCCAAAAAAAAACAACAAAAAAAAAACTTAGAAGTAGGGGTGTGTATCTGTCCAATAAATGACGATCCGATATGTATCTCGATTCATGTGGTACGATACGATTCAGAAACAATTTATTTTAAATTGGACCAATTCGATTGAGGAGGATTTCTAAACGATTCGGTTCAATATAGTAGGGTAGGAAATAATACGAGTGACTTGTGACGAGGGGGGTGGGGGAGCGCGCAGCTGAAGCATATTGCACCAAACCGATTGACAGCTCTTGAATCGGGCCATCGGCCGGTTCATTTTACAAATAGACCGATTCAGGGGTCCATGTACCGATGCACTCACATCGTTTAAGACAAAATCGGTCTTCCGATTCAAATCGGTTATTTTTTACACCCCTACTTAGAAGGCTTGTGGTGTGCTCCTAGTCTGCAGTAGTCAAACACACCAGGAGTGGGCACCAAAATTCCCAATCTCAATCCAATCAATCAAATGAGGGATGTGCTGGAACAACAAATCCAATCTATTGCAGCTCCACCTCACAGCTTAAAGGATTTAGAAGAATCTCCTGCTAACATTTTTGGTGCCAGATACCACATGACACCTTCACAGTCGACACATCAGTGGTTCAATGCTGTTTTTTGTAGCACATGGAGGACCAACAGCAAATTAGCATGCTGATGTTAATGTATTGGCTCTTCATTTTGCAACTGATGTTGCATGAATTTAATATTGCACATTTGTCTTACTCCTTGAGTTGCTAGTCACTTAATTAAATGGCTGGTTTTCTAGGAACTCTTAACAGTCTCCCTGTGTTTTATCTATTGAGTTTATGTAAGCTGTGATTGTAGTGGTTTAGCAGTGCATTGTTAATGCATCTGCACAGACAGGATCTGAATATGAAACTATTAAACTTGACATTTCAGGCATGATTTATAGGCCTGTGGTATGTAAAACCTCAGCATTATCTTGTGCTAAAACTGTCGTAAAACATTGTGGCCCATATTCACAAAGCTTCTCAGAGTAAGAGCACTGATCTGTTCAGTTCCTCTTAGTAAAGATATAGGAATTGAGAGCGAAATCTGGTCTCACATCAGCACTTCTAGTCTGAGAATGCTGGCATTTGTACTGGATTTTGCCGTCAGGCTCAATTAAATAATTGAATACACAGGATTTATTCAAGATTGTGAATTTAGTGTACATTACTGACAATTCATACTTTTTAGGGATTATTGAGAGAATAATTAGTTTAGCAGTGTATTCTTGATATATTTAACCAAATTTGGAGGACCTTGGTACTGAAAGCTAATCTAAGCACTTGGTGTTGTCTTGGTGGTTTACTAATGAGCACAAAATTAGAATAAAACAGAAAGCATCACAAATTCTCTGCAGAGAAGTTACATTAATTTATATAGAATGAAATGGCTGGAGAGGAGAAGAGTGCAGGGCTTGATGTATTTTTACAAAAGGTACAGAAAGTGCCATAATATAGAATGCTACAGTTCGTTGGTTTCATTAGTTCATGTCATAAAGTAACACGATTTTCTAGGATTTTAATGATCAATTATCAATAAATTAATCTCTAATCACTACCTAATTTGCATGTGTAGATATAATGAAATTCATGTATTGTGTGAGTAAAATATGAAAAAAGTATAATGGTTTATATTTGAAGAAAATGAAGCAGTTATAATTTAGTGATTGATGTTAAGTGTCAAAGTCACAGTCATGTCTCTTTGGAAAGGCAGAAGAAAACATAAGTAGGGCCAACCTTTGTACAGGGTAGAATAACATTCACCTGCAGCCACACTATGTCTTTACATGTCTATATCACCTTTAATGTCATACTTGGAAAAAATATTTAGTCATGATTAAGCTTAAGATTTCTTAGCTCAGTGTGGTTAATTGTGATTTAATTGTTTTAATCATTTGAACGATGTGTTTGATTCCAGACCCAATGCACACCCACAGAAGTTACCACAGTGATTACAGCTCATCCAGCGAGAGTCCCTCGGTCACCTCTTCAGACCCAGACTACAAACATGGTCCGTTAATCAACTTTTTTCCATCTCACTCTCTCCCTTCCTCTCTACGTCCTTCACTTTCTTCCTCCATCACTCATTCACTCTTTCATGCTCATTCACTGTCTTTCTTCCTCCATCACTTTTACTCAGTCCCTCTACCTCCCTCGCTCATTTACTCACTCTCTAATATGTTGTTATTTTTTACACTTATTTGCTCTCTCTCTCTTGCTCTCTCTCACACACACACACACACACACACACATACAGCTAAGAGATCTGATGAAATGAGGCGATACAGTTCCCAAGTTGGGCTATCCGAGAACGACCCAGTGGCGATCAGTAGTGGACAGAGACACAGGTACTGATCTTTGTGCACACACACACACACACACACACACACACACAGAGTTCAGTCAAATGTGAACAAAATTCATATTAAATTTTGCCCTTGTTTTGTGTGCAAAATATTTACATTTAGAGCATTTGGCAGATGCTCTTATCCAGAGCAACGCTTTGTTTCCATGTCTCAACCTTTAATTACCTTTTTTGCAATCTCTCGCACATCGCTCTACTCATACCCTCATACTCATTCTCACTCAACTGCTTTATCCGGGATTCTTTGGCATTCTTCATTTGTAAGTGGTGCCAGTATAAACAGTAAAGTAAAAAAAAAGCTGCAGTGACTGTGTTGATTTCAGAGATAATATCCACAAGTGAAAAGACACACACAGATTCCAAAATTAATACAGTTCAAAACAGCTCTGCCCCAAAAAAGTGGCGTATAAAATTTTTATTGATTTATATGTGCTATATTGCCTAATTACAATCTACCAGTTATTTGGCAACGTAATGACATACTCTATAAAGTCAAGTTTAACAGCAGTCAACAGGTGGATTTTAGAACCATTTGTTTACATAGTAAACACCTCCCTATTTGTACTCCCATGCCAGATATGTTCTGACCTGTTCTACTGGGAAGTTTGGAAATTTCAGTCACAAAGTGTGGAACTTGGTAATACAATCCTAGTTTGCTATTTCGCAGCTGTTGGAAAAGTGTTTCCAGGCAGTTTGTCTCTGTTCGATGTATGCACTTCCGCAGATGCAGAAAAATCTAATAATCCAAGAGTAAGGGTACAAGTCTTTTTGTGTAATGGCCTTCAGTCTAAAAACTGGAATGTGCTACAGTGGTTCTTGAAAGTTTGTGAAACTTATAATTTTCTATATTTCTGCATGAATTTGACCAAAACTTGATCTCACAGGTCTTAAATGTAGATTAAAGGAATCAAATCAGTCAAATGAGACAAAAATATTCAGTCCTGCACATCGACGAATTTTAGCCCATTCCTCTGTATAAAACTACTCTATTATGTTGTTGGGGTTTCTCCCATGAACTGCTTGCTTCAGGTCCATTCACAACTCCTTTTGTGTTGGATATAGGTCGGGACGTGGCCATTCTAAAACATGAACTTAATTCTTCTTTAACATTCTTTGGTAGAACATGTTTTGCAGTGTTTTATCATAAATTGCATTATGCTGTAATACAATTGCCCTAATCTCCTATTGTCGTCCTTTGTGTGCATTTAAAAGCCATCTATAGGTCAGACACTTTCTCTTCTAGGCTTTATGTATGAGCATCTAGGTTAATACAGGTCAAGCACTAGTTAACTTTTTTTTACCCTGTAGGGTTGATTGTTTCTCACACTTCTCAGAAATGAGTGAACCACAGAGAAACTGTACGGGTTTCTCATGGTGTGGAAAAATGTTGCCCAACTTGTGAATGATGCATTTGGCAAAAAAAGTGACTCATGGAAGTGATAAGATTTTCATTTTTTCCTGTTCTCATCAACATTTGTTTTCTAAGAAGGAAAACTTGAAATATCTCTTAACCTTTTCTCTGTTTACATTTTTGTCAGCCCTGACTCTTACACATGATAGTCTTAGATATGCATAGTTTGGATATAAATGTGTAAGTTTTAAACTTTCAATTCATGCCTTTTTAGCATTTGTGTGTAGAAATTGAGATATTTTATTTAAAATTTAATTAGCAGTTACTCTTGTGTAAACAGTCTTGTTTCACAGAAAGATGCATTTTACCTGGATTTTGTTACTGTTTCACATAAAAACAAAGTATGGAAGTGCCATTTTGAGCCTGTTTATGCATTGTTTATAGCAGTGGTCACAACTCTTTTCCTGGAAATCTATTTTCCTGTTTTCTTGGACCCAACACACCATGATCAATAGCTTCAATACAATAATTGGATGATTCAGGTGATGTCATTTAGGGTTAAAGTTTGTAGGAAGGTGACTTTCCAGTAGGGTTGGTGACCACTAATGCAGATGAAATCAAAATGTAAATTTAGTAAGTGTAAAAATTGACAATGATATGGACGAAGAGTGTGAGATTAGATATGCATGTAGGATTTTGTAATATCAAATGTTGTTATTAATATTATTTGTAAAGTGATAACTTTTTATTGCTGTATGATTTTAAAAGGGTTTAACTGAATAGCAAAAAGCACTACTCCAAATTTTTGTGTACAGTGCCACATCAAAAAATAGAATATTGTGAAAAAGTTAATTGTTCATAATTTAATACAATAAGGTAAACTGTCATTTTCTATTGATTTCAAGTAAAGTGACACTTCAAGCCTTTTTGTTTTACTCTTGATTAGTATGGCTTACAGCTTGTGAAAATTAGAAATCCAGTATCTCAAATTATTAGAATGTCATTTCAAGTAAGTTACTATTCAAACAGTATTGTCATTAAAAAGTAATTTTATGTGTAATGAATAGAAAATATGTGACTGTTTGCCTTTTTTAATAAATTATGATCACATATGAGCTTTTTCCCCCACATGAAAATTTGACCACTGTTAAGGTGTAAAAACAGCAGTCTCAGCAGTTTTTTGCTAAATATAGGTTTATATATTTTTATTCTATATAATCCAACAAAAAATAAATTAGTGGTTTTAATTTTGTAAGACAGCTCCTGGTGGTTATACAGGTTTTTTGTTAGAGCAGATGGTACTGTTTCCAACATTATACTCACAACTCTAAGAATGAAATGTATCTGGTTTAAAGCATTTTTTTCAAACTGTCTGGTTTTTGTGAAGGTTATTTTTCTGTAAGCCTGTCTATACACTGAGGTTATTTATGTATTTGGTTTTGGATTTTCTTGCATTAATGATATGTAGACTAGATACATTTACTTTAATCACTTACTCATGAGCTGACCTGAACCACTTGTTCATGTTCCTCTTGATCATTAAAGTATTACAATACATTGTAAATTCCCATTACACTTTTGCACAATCAAATCCATTTATTGTTTTATGTGATCACAGTTGTTACAATAATATGAAAAAAGTGACTGAACATTTTGTTGCTTTTGATTAAGAAGTTAATGAGTAAAATGTTTGCCCTTGGGCAGTGAGTGCTGTTTTTGAATATATCCATGCTGTATATTTCTTGAATATTTTAATGAGTTGAACTGAAGGACTCTAGTCCTTGTTGGTGCATCTTGAGCATTTAGTATAGGGGTTATGGAGAGTTTAATATATAAAAAAATAAGTTAACGTGCATAACCAGGTTATGTAGTAATGTGGTGGAAATACTCTTTTAAACATCATGACGCTCTAATCATGACTACACAAGTCTTCACCTTGGAGCCAAGTCACTTGGGATGAGATCAGTTCCCTCAGTAGATCGTATTTATATGTTTTGAATCCCATTTGAGCTTTTCAGCCCCTGACTTAACCTAGGACTCTCCCTAGAGCATTAATCGTTGCCTCTCGGGACTCTTTAGTGTTGCCTTATGTGTTGGTCCCCTTCAGCATATGTCTTCAGTTCTGCTCAGAAGTTTGGGGTCACCCATAATTTTCAGTGACAACACATTTTTATTTCAGAAGAAAATTTTTGAAGTTTTTTTTGGACAATTTTTATAATAAAATCCACAAATGCTGCTGCTTCAGATCCTTTGTCTTCTATGGTGGAAGTGTGTGTGGTAGGACAGCGGCTTTAGTTTCAGTGTTCAAGATGTAGACAGTGAGCATATATAGTTTAGTACAACTGTTTACTCTCCACTCAAAGGTTAGCACATATTTTGTACAATGTATCATGTAAGAATATTGTGGCCATATAGTCTTGAAAGGGCAATGTTGTCATGGAATATGTTCGATTTAATGGTTGACCTCAGACATTTGAATAGTCATAAGTTTGTGTGTGTGTACAGTATAGATACACACACACACACACACACACACACACACCTCAAACAATCACTTAAAGTAAATTTTACTGTCTGGGGGAAGACTTGAGACACAATCCAAGCTGCTTGAGGTTTAGTGTGAAGTTTCTACAATCAGTGATGGTTTGGGGAGCCATGTTATCTGCTGTTGTTGGTCCACAGTGTTATATCAAGTCTAAACTCAGCACAGCCATCTACCAGAACATTTTAGAGCACTTCATGCTTATCGCTGCTGACTAGCTTTATGGAGATGCATATTTCATTCTCCAGCAGGACTTAGCACCTGTCCACACTGCCAAAAGTACCAGTACAGTCACTGTGCTTGATTAGCCAACAAACTCACCTGACCTAAAGCCCATAGAAAATCTGAGGTATTTACAAGAGAAAGATGAGACACCAGACCCAACAATGCAGACGAGCTGAAGGCCACAAATCAAAGCAACCTGGGCTTCCGTACCATCTCAACAGTGCCACAGGCTGATCACTTCCATGCCACGCCGCATTAATGCAGTAATTCATGCAAAAGGAGCCCTGACGAAGTATTGAGTGCATATATTGTACATACTTTTCAGTGGAACATTATTTATGTATTAAAAATCATTTTTTGAATTGGTCTTGTATAATCTATATTTTTGAGATACTGACTTGAGTTTTCATTGGCTGTAGGCCATAATCAACATTTAAAAGAAAAAAACACTTGAAATAAATCACTGTGTTTAATGAATCTATATAATATTCGTTTTTTATTCATTCAGTTTCATTTTTTGGAATTACTGAAATAAGTTTTGATATTCTGTGTCTTGTATTTGGTGATTTTGACTCTGTTCTCTGCTTCATTAATTTTTCTACCTGCAGGCTATATGATCGTGGACAGGAGGAGCTGACTGGGACGGAACTGCGAATGCACAGGCAGGAGGAGCTACGCAGACTTCAGGCCCGTATGTCTCGGACCAGCCTCAGCCTCTATCCCAGCGATGACCCCCGGGCCTCAATTGTTGACCTGCGGGAGCCGCTCCGAAGCAACCTACTAGATATGAGCCTGCAGCCACGCAAAGCCAAGGTCAGTTATCCATAGCTGACCATAAGGCTGTGTTCTCAATCCAGAGCAGTAGGCTTATGTTTACACTTGTTTTTAATGTTTATTAGTATAAACAACAAATAATTTTGATTCTGTTTATACAAAAAATTACCATTATGAAATGCACAACATTTTTTAAATTTTGAATATTGATGATGCATATATTGCAAAGCTCTGCAACTGCATGGAGCTTTTGTGACTATGTATGAATCATAGTTTTTTCCTTTTGTAGATGTAAACAATGTCTTTCTCTCTGTAGAATTTCTTTGGGCCAGAGTTTGTGAAGATGGCAAGTGAACCATGTGTTGTTTTGAATGTCCCTGCCTCCATAATGGTAAGAAAATACCATTTAAATTAACTTACAAATCCAGACATTTAGATGCTGTGATGTATTGTATTGTATTGTATTGTATTGTATTGTATTGCAGTGTATAGTGTTTTAGGTCAAACCATTACAAAACCTTAAACCTGTTTTCTTTTTTGAAAATTGAAATGGTAAACATTAAAAGTCTAACACACGGCACATTTTCAGGCTTTGAAAACTATTAAGCTTTATATATTTATTATAAGCTAAATATTAAGATACCACCATACCACTCTGTCTGTCTATTTAGGAACTGATGTGTGTGTGTGTGTGTGTGTGTAGAATAAGCGAGGGAAGGTGGAAGAGAGCCAGAGGAAAGTGGGCGTGATGCTGTTGAATGGTCAGAAGCTGGAGATGAGCTGTGATGTGAAGGCTGTGTGTCAAGACGTTCTGGACATGGTTGTTGCTCATGTGGGTCTGGTGGAGAACCACCTGTTCGGCCTGGCTTTCCTCAGAGGTGAGACAATAGTCACACCTCCAGAAATACTGCACCCTATCAACCCAGGAGTGAACAATATGGTGGAAGTACAGTATCACAATATTGTCAGATAGGATTGGTTGTGTAATGGTAAAAAGGGTGTACAAATTATAATATATCATTTAAGATATTTCGTCATTTGTTAGTTACCAAAAAATACAATCTGCACATTTACATTTGAATGAGAGAGAGGGTGATGTCACTGGAAGATGTCATTGCTGATAAGAAGCGAGAACAAAATTGTAGAAGTAGCTTCAGTAGTTTTGTGAAGTAGTTCCAAAGAAACATGCCAGTGCTGTAAGTTGACTGAATACTGTTTTTTTTTTTTTTTTCCCAAATGAAAATAAAGAGCCAGCAAACCTGCATATTTTTCTGGGGAGATGTAAACCACATGACCTGCTTCAAACTCCTCTGGGCTGACATAAACATACTCAACCCTTGGCTAATGCTCACACATCATTAAAAATATGTTTGGCCCTTGGCTAACACTCCTGTATACAGTGCAGTGTTCTACTGTATATTCATGTACTTAATTAAATTTTTGCCAGCATTCAAATGTAGATACAGTTTGATATTCTTTCATAAAAGCACTGTGTGCTTAACAAAGGAAATATGGCATGCAGGAGAAAGGGCATTAAACTGCATCTCTTCCTGTTCCACAGTAGAACAAACATCAAATTAACATGATAATGGCTTTTATATCCTGAACCACAGCCATGTAATGCAACGTTTTTGGTACATGGGATTGTCTGCAACATTTTTTTGAGGATGTTTGATGATGCATCCATGCAATTTTTTTTCTTGTTCTTTTTAAGTTAAAGTATCATTTGTTTTTGTTTTTCAGAGGATGAGTTTTTCTTCATTGACTCAGACACTAAACTCTTGAAGGTAGCTCCTGATGGTTGGAAGGAGGACCAGAAAAGAAAGAAGAGTGATGTCAGCTTTAATTTGTTTCTGCGGATCAAGTTCTTCCATGATGATGTGAATTTCATCCAGTAAGTAATGAGACATCTTTTGAAACATGTACAGTATTTGACTTGGGACTAGTTCAGATTAGACTGCCTCAGAACTTAACATTTGCACAAATTAAGGCAAACCCCTTGGTAACTGGTTTGTTTGACGTCACACCATATAATGCCAAGGGAAGGAAAACTATACTGGTATTTATACTGTATTTATCCTAATCTTTGACTTCTGCATTCGTAATGTATGACTTACCACAGACAATAATTTTAACCTTGTCCTCTATAAACACACAATTAAAAGCACAGGAACCTCACCGGCTCAAAGGAACTGGTTCTATATTGAGCTACGAGAATGAAAAGGCTGTATGCTAATTTTTTTTCATGGGGAAATAGTACTTGAGACCGTGTTGTAAATTGTTCTAAATAGAACATTTTTTAAAACCAATTTACCAATTTACAACAGATTTTCTATTTAACAAAACAGTGTTAATTTTGACAGGTGATTTTGATTTAGTTTTAGTCTTAGTCTTCTGATTAAATGTATATTAGTTTTAGTCAAATTTTAGTCATGTAGTTATTGTTAGTTTTTGTTGACGAAAACTGAAAACAGTTTAGTTTTAGTCAATTAAATCTTGAAAATATTTAATCTAATTTTAGTTGTATTTTTTAGTTATACTATTTTAAATTAGAGCTATTTTAGACTGCTTACTCTTATTTTAATAAAACAATAGTCTTTAATTTTTGTTACATTTAATAGTACAATGACATCAGATATTGTGGAAGAAAGTTGGCCCATTTTTCTTTTTCTAAAACACTTTGCGTTTATTTAACTTTTACATGACAAAATGTAGTATGTAAATACAATTTGGTGTCAACGTGACTAAACACACACATTAACAGCAATCCCTTCACAGCCTCTTAAAAACCACAAATTATTTATATCTGCGTAAATATCCAGTATAACAAACAACAGACACACGAGAGAAGTCTGCCCTCTGAGCTTTCTGTCACAAATGATAAAGGATAGATTAAGAGGGAAAGAGTTGGGTTTCTCCGGTGTGCTTTCCTCATTTCTTTTACTTGTTCCTGTTGGCTAACATTAACTTGCACTTAATGTGGACTACCACGGCTTATATGCCTTTCCTTTTCGTTTCGTTATATGACTGTATTTAAAATGAAACGGAGGCTGTATGTGTGTCTTATGGCTCCAGTTAGATGTGTTTGTGATCTATTTAACCTAAACACCTAAAATAATAACGGATTGCACATATCTCCTTTATACACTGAAAAATTCAAAAATGAAACAGATCAAATATACATATTCATCACCGTTAGCGAACTAGTTAACATCTAGCTAGCTAGCTAAATTAGCTACATTAGCTTACCTTTTTGTAAAGCTTGTGGTGGTGAGGACCTCCTTGAGGTTCGTAGTGTTTTTCCCAATTATTTTAAATCCACAAACTTTGCATTCTGTTTTGTTTTGTGTGGCAGCGAAAGTGAAATTACTCCATAAATCACTTCTTCTTTTCCATCCAAGCTGTGGCAGTGACGTCAGCACGTTGTGTTGTTAAGCTCCCGTCACACTGGTGAAGCTTAACGTGCTTTGAGAAAGTCAGACGTGCGGCAGGTTTATTTTAAAAAGCGGATTACTTTTGTCCTGTGACGATTTCATTTTGTTTTTATTCGTCGACGAAAAGTCTAATACTTTTAGTCATAGTTTTCATTTTAAAATATTAGTTTTGATTTAGTTCTCGTCTCGTTTTAGTCATGAAAAAATGGTCGTCAACGAATTTTTTTTGTTATAATTATCGTCAACGAATTTAACACTGCAATAGAAGAACAGTTTCACTGTGCAAAGAGCTATTTAAGCATGCATAATGGTCCTTTGCCTTCTCATGATTACATATAAAAGCACTTCAATTACAGAGGAGTTCTGATTTTTATGTTAATATGTTAAAATGTTAATATTTGTATTTGTATCTGTATTAAAATCTGTATTTGAAATCATAAGGCTAAAAAAGTTTTCACTTTCATCACTGAAGCATTTTATATTCAGTCTCACATGGATTTACTGTTATTAGCAAATGGGTACTGTTAAATGTGCATCAAATGTACAGCTATACAACATTTCACCAATCAGAACAAGTTCTCTGCATTTTTCCTCATCATACCAAAAATCATTTATGGGACTGAATGGGTAAAAATGAATAAAATGTTAAACAAATATTTCCTTAGATTCCGGCTCCCAACTTCAAATCAGAGTGAACTCCATATACTCAAAAAGTGATTTATGTGTTCTTGTAAAACAACATGCAGTACTTTGAGTCTCCAGGACTAGAACCATTTTGCACAGACTTTTACTTTCACTCTGTGTTGTCATTCAAGGTTAATGATGAAATTTGCTTTATGTTTATTACATGGTAAGTTACACAATAAATTGTATTATTATTGGGTTAAAATTTCATAGCAAAAGGTTAGATCTCACTTTTGAGTTTAAGCAACAGAAAACAAGTGTTTTTCTTTAAAAAAATTTATAAAATTTTTCTTATTTACAACCACAAATGTTAGAATCTACCCTTTTTTTTCTTATGGTTCTCCAAGTGAGAAACTATTTGTATACAATTATAACGTGCTTTTGTTATTTCCAACTACTTGTTGTTGCCAGTAATGGCTATGTCTACGTCTAAGGTTAAATTCACATTTCCGTATCCAGAGTTTACTGAATGGTCCTTTTGTTTCTCTAAGGCACTCCGTGACCAAACACCAGTACTACTTACAGTTGCGAAAGGATGTTTTAGAGGAGCGGATGCGGTGTGATATGGAGAATGCCATGCTCTTGGCTTCTCTAGCGCTTCAGGCAGAGTTTGGAGACTACCAGACTGAGGTATTGCAAAGCTCACAGAGCAGAGCAATAAATCTGTGTGTAAATATAAAATATGTAATTTTTCTAGACCTTCCTTATGACTAAATTCAGTGTAAAATTGGTTTACCAGACAAAAGCTGGCCCCTTAAGCCAGCAAGTTTTTCTTCATATCCATAACTTTTTTTTTTTATTATTTTATTTCATTTTTTTACTTTCTGTATGTTATTCGTTTTGGCCCTTTACTTTATGTGAACATTTCAAGGTAAATAGGCAAAGGAAAATGGTTAAAAGTAGTTTAGAATAAAATAGCAATATATTACTGTGTTAAATATATTTTTTCCCTGTAAGTTTACACTTTTAGATATATGAGGTTTTAGGCTGATTTAAGAGTGATAATCAATAAACCACTATTAACGTTAGCTGTAATGGATAAGTTACCTAGTGAACTACACATTTATCCAGCAACCAACAATGGTTTCACTGGTATTTTCAACTAATTTTAATATCTGGTAGATTTGACCCCCCAGTGTACAATTTAGGGCAACTGCCTTGATATCAACTACAGTGCTACATAAAAATATAATATTATTAAAAGTTATACAGTCATGGCCGAAAGTGTTGGCACTCCTGAATTTTTTCCACAAAATGAAGTATTTCTCCCAGAAAATTATTGCAGTTACACATGTTTTGTTATACACATGTTTATTATTTTTAAAATTGAGGGTAAATAACTTTCAAGCATGTGATGCTCATTCAAACTCACCTGTGATAAGTTGTGGGCAATTTAAAAATCACACCTGAAACCAGATAAAAAGGAGAGAAGTTGACTCAATCTTTGCATTGTGTGTCTGTGTGTGCCACACTAA
>BRDA01001250.1:48749-63321 GCA_036984385.1 Crenuchus spilurus | reverse complement strand
TTGTCATTACAATTTTCTGCTGATTTTCTCTTTACTTTCATTAATCTTTACTGTTTTCTAGTTATTATGAACTCTATACGACTGGATACTGCATTCGGACTGGTCAGAGAAGTGTCCTGCTACTCAGACTGAGAAAGAAAACCGAAAACCCCGAGGTCGACCAGTACAGCAACTCTTTCATTTCTCTTTTAGTCGTCTTTTAACATTACTGTTCAATAGTTTTAGGTGGTGATCTGGACAGTGTTTGTTTATTTAAAAAAAAAAAAAAAACACTAATTGGAATAAATTCACATAACATTTGTATTGGTTTAATCTTTTCCAAACCTCTTTTTCTGACAGTCTAGTATTTATCAAACAGTACTTGGTTTGGTTTATCAGCATATTATGTTATAATTTAAGTGTGCTGCTGATGCAGTTAGACAAATCCATGTGGATGTTTTGGAACATCAAGGAGAACATCTGGAATCAAACTTGGTTCTTTAGATTAGCTCACAACATATGAATATTAATGTGAACATTAATGATATTTGGGTGTTTTACAAGCATAAATGTAATTATTGTGATACTGCAGCGCTTAAATTAAATAGTTTAAATAATGTGCTTAGGTCTGTATATTTATAATGTCACTGTTGGAATAAAACTTTGTTAAAGTGATGTCATTACAGGAGAAGAACCTTAACTCTTAATAGACATCAGTGTAATGTACATTCCCTGTACATGTTCTCTACAGCAGTTGTAGAAAAACTGCAAATTGCATTCTTTGCCGATGACTGTTTTCCACTTTTCTACACACACACATCTATCTATCTATCTATCTATCTATCTATCTATCTATCTATCTATCTATCTATCTATCTATCTATCTATCTTCTGTTAAATAGCCTTAGTTATGAAAAAACGCTATATGTTTATACTTTATATATGCTTTATTATACTATACTACTTTGTTTCTCTTCTTTTTCCCTTCCTGCTTCTTTCTTCTAAATACTAATATCAACTATTAGAATTAAGTTCTCCATTTTTATGCTCAATTTTGTAGCATGCACACAAAGATAACTGGAATATGGCTTTATTTCTTTTTGCCAAGTAAGAGCTCATCTGACCTGTCTGTCTCTCTTTGATCACTATCTTTTTTTCCTCTTTCGCTGATCTTTAGATCTTATTAGATTCCTCTGCTTTTCCCCTTCATCTTCTGGCAGATACAAAAATTCTTTCAGCAGAGTTTTTCTCCTTTTTTCATGAGTTTCTACTAAATGACTTTTTTTTGTTTTTGCTGTTTTGTGCCATGTTTTCATGGTTAAACTAAATCAAGTTGAAGCCGAAGTAGATGTTATTGCTGTTAACTAGAGGTGTGTCTTGGATCAAATCCAAGCTGTGTCATATGACACCTGTAACTGGATTTTCAGGTACAATGTGTTTGGCCTTAATGCTGAGGAATGATGAGCTGAGCACATAGTCACGGAGTGAAATGGTTATAGCACAGCATAGCAGTTAGCATTTTAGTGTACGGCTTCTATTTATTAACCACAAATTAGACTTAACAATCACATACAGTTACATTATAAGAATGGACAAAATTCAAGCTACAGGATGATTGCTACTGTTGGTTTGCCCTTTAGCATGATGATAGTAATTGTGTGTTAGCTACATTAGCCTTGCAGTTCCAGTGAAAAACCTAAAGAATCATGAACATGTGTTGGCTGACTGATTAACTGTTACTTCAGTGTGGCTATTTCTCCCTCTCTCTTCAGGTGTTAGCATGCAGAGCTCTGGCTTTCCATCCACTCCATCATCATCCATAGGAATCAGTGGTAGGTTGATTCTTGTTTTTATTGTTTTGGATGTTGAATTGAATTTTTATTGTTTGGCCTCTTCATTCAGCACTTCAGAAGTATATTTTAACCACAGGAATAGTAAACATTCAGTGTTAATAGTTAACAGTGTTAAATCTTAGTTCTGATATCACTGGTTAAGAAACAGCAGTCTGTAAGTGTACTGCATTTTATGAACAGAAATTGTACATTAAAGCATGCTGAAGTCTATTATCAGTAACTTTCACTTAGAAAATCAAGAAAACATCATTTAAATAGAAGTACTCAAAATTTACATAAGAATAAAGTGCATAAAGATAAACTGCTTTATTTTGCACAACCTCAATAAAGCTAAATCTGACAATTTATTGTAAAAGTTCAAGAAGAAATCCTGCTACTTATATCTAATCACAAATGGGGCACAATTTCAATAGTGAATCAGTAATAATGATTAAATAATCCTATTAATGCATTACATATTGGCTGCTGGTGTACTGTGCAGTCTTACTAACTGCTGAATGTTTGGTTAATTTGTTCATTTGTCACTTCCATTTCCCCTCTTTTAGATTCTCTTAAGAAAAAGTTGAATTCCTTGCCTTCCCCTGAACGTGAGATTAAGACTGTAAATCTGAAGAAAGATGTGAAGTATGGCCTGGGTGAGTTAAAGGCTGTGCTCTGAGTTTTTCTGACAGGATTTGGAGGGCAGCTGTAGATCCTGCACATAGCTGGTGTTGTTGACAACATACATTCTGATTAAAATCAAGCCAGGAGGCTTATCAAAACAGAAACACAGACATCCACAGCCACACACAGGCATATTTGTTTTTGTACAGTGGTAAGGACGTAAATATTGTATGCCAAGTAGGCACTATGTACTATAAATACATATAACCTAAATGGTAGAGAGAGAGTGTACGAGAGCATTTTAGCTCATTTGTTATTATTAGATGTGGAAGTCAGTGTTACAAGCTTTTATTCCTACAGTGATATGTATTGACCTTGTTGTCTTCAGCTATATTCCACTTGTATCCCTACAACAGGTTTCTCTTTCAGTTTTAAATAAATGATACATGTAGCTTTTGTAAAAAGCACAAAACACAGATTAAGGACATTTTTTTGGCCCCGTTAGTGGTTGGGTTGTGAGCTTTGTACTCAGTCATGTTTTTAGTCATTTTTTATTTAGATGTAGGAGTTTATTGGCCCTTTAAGTTAATACTGTTTCTTTTTTACTTTCAGGTCAAAATCTGGACAATTTGACCATATTATTTATGATAGCACAAACTTACACATACACTCACACTGACAGGAATAAGTAGGAGGGTGATATGAGGCAGAGGTCTGGCAGCCCTCACAGGTCACACTATGATTAATGACTGCAGCGATCAGAGAACTGAGCTGGTTGACTTTTTAACTCTGTAGAGGAGAGTAAAGATTTTTGAGGTTTATAGGAAGTGATTGACTCAGTTTTAAATGGACATGTCTAGCAATTCCATGGGTAGTTTGTCAGTTTCTGTCAATGGAGACATGAGATTTTACAGTGCTGTATATCTGTTACTATCCAGTATAATGCAGTATTGAAGTATTGACACATTAAGAGCATTTGCTTCATAGCAATTTTTCTTTTAAAAAAATGAATTTAATTATTATTAATTTAATTTAATTAAACATAATTTAATTTTGCTTTCACAGTATTTTATTTTACAAAGTTAAATATACACTACCGTATATGTTTGTGGACAATGAAGGCATTTAGCTCCTTTTGGTTGTCTTGTCCCTGTAGTGAAGTATTGTCAATATAATAGGAATCTCTGGAGCAGATAAACATGAACCTACAGGAACCATGCCTAATGGCATGCGTCAGCTAGACAGGTATAAAGTATCCCAGCATTGAGCTGTGATGCTCCATCCCATACTTTTGGGATGAGATGATGTGGTTATTGTCTAGCATCCTGACACTTTTTTTGTTGCTGAATGCAAGCACAGCATCCTCACAGCAGTGCCCCAAAATCTACCAGAAATCCTTTCCTGGACAGTAGAGACAATTACTCCGACAGAGACAGTTACTCTCAGTTTGACAGTAGTGTGTGTCTTTGTGACTTTTTCTAGGCTTTCAGATCAGTGGAGGAGATAATTCAGGCCGGGCAGACCTGGGCACTATCATAAGCTCCATCACTCCCGGTGGTCCTGCTGATATTGACGGCTCCTTGAAACCAGGTTTGGATTCATCCTTTCTGAGCTATATATTTTAGAATTTCCTGCAGACTACTCAGCTAATTAAAGATGAATTGTATGCATTGTGAACATTTTGTAATAATTGTGATAAAAGCATTTAGAGTGTTTTCCATTGTAGGGAAGCTTATCAACTTTTCTGTACAATGTTGGTAATAAAAAAAAAAATCAGGAATTGCAGTGTCTGCTATACAATTTTAGTCACTGCATGAAAAATGAATTTTAGACCAAAACTAATGTACAACATGTCAGTTATGTACTGTCCAAAATAATGTATGAACTTGCATGGGTCTTCTATTAGTAAGGCATTACCTGTTTTTGATATCACCTATAAAGACAGTTAATGTTATGATGCATGATTTCACATTACAAATGTAATGAGCTACAAAAAAAAAATCAGTGAAATGTGGCTGATTTGTATTGCAGACTGTTAAAACATGAAAATGAGCACAGTACCTGTGGTACTCCTGCCCAGAGAAGGAAACCATTGTAACTACATTTAATACATGCTTTAGCTATATTACATGTTGACTGTAAGAATGCAGGAGGTTGGTGAATTGAATGATATCTAAATGGTACCCTGTAGAGTTGCATGTAAAGGGTCTGGTTGTTTTTTGTTGCTTCAGGTGATAGACTGCTCAGTGTGAATGATGTCAGTCTGGAAGGTGTCCCTCATCAGGAAGCAGTAGAGATCCTGCAGAGTGCTCCAGATGATGTTTTCCTGGTGGTGTCTCAGCCTAAAGAGCGACTGTTTCCAGGTAACAGCTACACACACACAGTGGTGATTCTTGCTTAGTAGTGGGCTTGTAGTATCTGTAGTGCTGGTTTGATTGCATCACGCACAGCACTGTTTTCGTCCATTTTTCCATGCAAGACTGACAGTGATCCAGCATGTAAAAATATCCAGACAAACAATTTAATATGTACAAAGTAGGCCCTTTTAATAATGTTCCATGGACACAACTGGTCTTTTAGGCATGTTCAGTTGTAATAAGGCAACATTACTATCTGATTTTTTTGCCAAATTATTATTTTTATTTTGGAATACTTTGTTACAATTTAATGACAAATGCCACAAGCCAAGTAAATGCACACATGTTGTAGCATAATTTAGCATGACTCTAAATAACCAGCCACTTCTTTAATTTGATATAGTACTTTGTTAATGTAAATTTATATATGCAATGTATTTGCCTGTTGAATGCCATTAGATCCAATTAAAGAGCAAATGTTATTTTTACTGGATCTTTGGTGCAACATAGTGGAAACATGCAAGTGTGTTCCTTTATCCCACAATATTATATGGCTTATAAATATTGCCAGCAGTCTTCCAATTCTGCTGTAAAGAATTTTAAATTGGCCACAAAAATTCATGATTGGTTCACCCCTATGGCACAATTAGACAGTTCCAGTTTTGAGTAACACTTTCAATTCCCTCACTACTCAGAAGGATGATGTCTCTTAACTCTCCAGTGAAGCCTAAACTACTCCCACAGTCATTTAAAAAAAT
The DNA here is from genome assembly GCA_036984385.1 of Crenuchus spilurus. NCBI lineage: Eukaryota > Metazoa > Chordata > Actinopteri > Characiformes > Crenuchidae > Crenuchus > Crenuchus spilurus. The sequence goes on along the minus strand of BRDA01001250.1, from coordinate 57,771 downwards.
AGCTTAATGTACCACTCAAGTTTATCTCACAGTTTAATCACTAGTGATATTAATGCTCAACTTCTATGTCTTTTCTAGACTCTTCGGATTTTTCTCTCTACAAAAACAAGCCTGCTCAGGTCTCGGAAGTTGAAGAGGATTCTTCCTCTGAGGACCACACATGCTCACCTAGCCCTCCTCTCTCCATTGGTAATATTGACGAGATCTCCAAGGCTCTTCAGGAGGGCAGACGACAGGATAGCCTGAGCTCACAGGACTCCAGAAGTGATGTATCCAGGCTTGCGCAGATGCATGTCAACGGATTCTCCCGAAACTTACTGGATGACTCTACGAAAGCAGCATTGTCTTCCTCTGCTGAACCTGTATCTACAATTGAATTTACTCCACCAGCCCTGCCACCTAAAACACGCAAGACAATAAGTCCAGAAGTTCCTAAAGAGCTGGAGCACTCGGACAGAGGAGACTCAGACATGGACGAGGACACATACTCAAGTAGCCAAGAAAAGCAAAAGTCAAAAAAGGTACTGTCACAAGTATTTATGATTTGAAGTGACTGAATTCTACGTTTTATTCTTCTGTTTTGTTCATGTGTTTTTGCTCTTGTTTGCTTTTAATGATACTGCAGATTGTCAATAAATGATTTATAGCTTTGGACTGTGATGCAAAGTGTGCTGAAATGAATAATAGTAATACAGTAATATATATATCTGTATTTTAATGAGCATCATTTTTGCTAAATGCTTCGACATTGAACACAAGATAAGATTTATGGAATACAATATAAATAGAAAAACTATATACAATGAATATATAAACATTGATTATCCTTGCTAGGTAGCAATATATAGTCAAAACCAGATTAATATTAAGATAAATATGGTGTAATATAATTTGGTGAACATTAAGTATCATAAGTACAATGCCTTATGTTGCTCTTGCATAGCGTTTATTTAACAATAAGCTATTTGTTAGTCTACTACTAAAATTGCTCTGGAATTTCTAAGCAATATTTATGCAGCATCCAAACCATGCATGTTCTGTGACTGTGATGTTCTAACTACCTGTTTGTTTGTTTTTTACATCAAATTGCATTTTAGTTGTGAATGCAATTATTTAGTGCATGGCACTTACCTGTATGACCTTGTAGAATGCTCTCCTCCTTAACCTATAACCTGTGACCTAAGGGTGGGTGATATGGCAAAACGAATCAATGTGATGATCTAGTGTTGTCATGATACCAGAATTTGGATTTCAGTATCAATACTAAGACTCAAAAAAAAGGAAATGTACATTAAAATGGATTAAGTCTGACATTGTGCTGTAGTGTATAATAATTAATAATAATTAATAATAATAATAATATTAATAATTAATAATAATAATATATCTGTAGATAACTCTTAATAATAGATAAATCTTCAGCTGGAAGCAAAGTTCAGTGTTAATTTGTTGTTTATTTGAATTAGGAAGTTTTATCAAATTGATTTCCAAATTTGAGTATTGAAACATTTCAATACTTTAAGTTCTTGGTGCAACTCTTTAACAATCCTTGATCCTTGAAGACATTTTTGTTACAGTATAGTTTTATATTTATTTATTTATTTATTGTAGTTTTTAGTTTTGATGAAAGGGACATAGCAATGCACCAATCCGAAACAGTAGATTATTATCTGTACAGTTACTGACTATTAAATGCGTCAGATATTGGCCAGACTTGACCAATTAATGGTTTCACAGTGGCTCTAAACAGCAAATGTGTAATTCCAAAATGCAATAAACATCAAATTACTTTTTATAATGCAACTGAAAGCTCCACATATAGGGGAAAAAAAAGAATAATCACTTTCCAAGCAAATGTCTTTATTTAAAGTAAAACTAATTTCCTTACAAACATAAAATCTGTCATATTTCCTTGTCAAAATTAAAGTCCTATAAAAAACCATGAACTATCGTGTCAGAATAAAAACCCAGTGCATGAGAGCTTTCTAATAACATTTTTTAATACTTTTTCATTTTGTATTGATGTGAGGTAGCCTAACAAAATAATTTGCCTCCTTAAAATAGATTAGAAGAATATTACATATAAAGGGTGTGTTCATTAGTAGATATATAATGTTTTATAATGAACGATGAATTAAAATCACATTAAATGAGGTAAACAGATTTTAAATTGGAAAAGAAAAAAGCAGCAATATTTGTACTCCAATGGGTTCAGGTTTCAGAATCGATATTAGGAGAGAAAAAAATGGATCCGTGCTTTCCTAGATCTACCAGACCACAAAGCCCCAATAAAGCCACGTTTAACAATACAACTGTAAACTATGAACACAGTGATTTTATGTTCAGTGCACTTCACTATATCTGATTACACTTTTTAATGAAATGCGCAGTTGGTCAGTTGTTTTTCGAACTGATATCGATGAAAAGCATGGGTAACACTTTATAATAACTTTCATTAATAAACCATTAACTAATGATTAATAACTGAACAAATCATTAGTTCATGAGAATTTGAACATGAACAAATGTTTATAAATGACAGTTCATGTAGATATGATTTTCATTTTTGCAAATGTTAACAAATCATTAGTAAATCATTTGTTAATGAAATTCTCATGAACTATGTTCACAGTTATTAATCATTAGTTAATGAGCTATTAATGAAAGTTATTATAAAGTGTTACCAAAGCATGTTGTGATGGTATTTCACGCTATTGTCATATTGCCCACCCTCACTCAGACCTCATGACCCCTGCATGCTAGAGGCTGTACGTGGCTGTTTGTTTATGCAGCTTTTCTCTGTTTGCAGGAGATCTCACCCAACTCCATCACGGACACATTAACTGGTAGTGGCCCAGCAGTCAATAGTCTCCAACCTGGAGATCTATTTGACGTTGAGCTGTCAAAAAAAGACAGCAGTCTGGGCATTAGTGTCACGGTACTGTTCGGAAAGGTTTTCACTCTCTCTTTTTTTTCTCCCCTTTTCCCCTTTACTGATCACTTTGTGTGTGTGTGTGTGTGTGTTGTTATATTTTCCCCCCTGTAGCCCGTGCTGCTTTTTTGAAGCTCCTCACTTGGCTTCAGTTTTGGGAAAGTAGATTTTGCTCTCTTTGCATGCTGAATTTTGCAGGCTTTAATGACTTGGCTACCACCACACTCTTCACTAATGGTAAAATCGAAGCACAGTATGTACAGTACAGCATTACAACTACAGGTATGTCAAATAGGGCTGTCACTTTGGATAGCGTTAATAATAGAGCAACTGTAATGAGTAATCACAGTATAATCAGAGTTTTTAAAAGAATGGAATATTCAAAGAGACCTGAAACTTTCAGCTAGCCCATAGAGTTGGAACTTTTTTAGATCATGTGCATGTGAGGTTAATGTGTAAAGATGTACAATGCTGCTGTTGACACATTCATTTCACTGCAATTCAATAAAGCACTGGCATTGCATACTGCCAGTTTTTTTTGGACTTCCATCTGGTCAGAGCTGTACAAAAAGGATGATGGGTGAAAGTATAGGGCAAAGGATACTCCTGTTGTGTCCTTCAAAATTGGTCAAATGCAGCCTACCTAAACTCCAGCCTATGCAGCTCATATTTTAGCTTATTATTAGCTTAAGGGTGTCCGATCCTGGTTCTGGAGATCTACCACTCTGCAAAGTTGAGCCTTAATGTAAAAACCTGATCCAAATAAGGAAATACTTAGGTTATCTGAATGTCAGTGTCAGGTTTGTTGGATACAATCTCTTCACGGTAACTTTAAGAGAAAGCATCAGAATTGAAAATGCCCAAATGTCAGCCTAATAGGCCTGAATTACTGCTGAGCAATTTAGAACGTCAGCTAATTGTGGTTTAATTGTGTGACCGACATAATGTTGCATTAATGAATTGAATTGGAACTGAAAACCAAGATGTTTACACCAGTATTTGCCAATCCTGCATTGCTCTTCTGTCACTAGACCTTTAGGTCATTATAGACCCCTTCAAGAAGTTCAGTATTTTAATCACTAAAGTGTGCAGAGCAGTAGATTCCAGGACTGCTATTGGGACATGCTGGCTTACATTATATTCCATACCATAAGTTCTTGCTGAGTAATAATGCTTGCAAGTATTTTGCCGTAGTGTCTGCACTGATTTGCCTTAGACTATGTTTGTGCTTGCTTGAGTGTGGTTAGTGTGATTTTCTCTAATACTTTGCGTTACCTATCAATAGAATATAATGCAAAATCATTTAAATAATCATGGTTGAATATTCATGAAGCATGATTAAATATTCATGCCTGTATCACTACTACTTAATGACAATCAGTCCCGCTTCATTTTTTTTTTCAATTTTAACATGAATTTTTTTTTGTTGAACTGAAACACTGAATGCCTTAATTTGTGCCACTTATTTCTTAACACACCACATTTGCTTAATTGGTAAAGAAACCTAAGACAGTAGCTCAACTAAAAACATCTCAAACTGAGACCCTGGAAGAGAACCAAAAATGCACAAAAATATCCCAACTCCCATTTAGAATAGATGAGCGTGTAAGGATTACCCATAATTCTCCCTTATTCCTCCAAGGTGGGTTCATGCTTTATGGTAACAATTGTTTTGCATGGTGCAGGGAGGATCCAACACCACAGTGAGGCATGGTGGGATATATGTCAAAGGCATTATTCCCAAAGGAGCAGCTGAACAGGATGGAAGGATCAAGAAAGGTAAAGAAGAAATCGGTTGAGAATTAATGGAAGAGTTTGCAGAAAAACCTGCGAATTTACTTCATCAGCCAAGATACATTTGCTCTCTCAAATTTGCTCCTTAAGTAGAACTTTTTAGTAGCAGACATCTTTCAGGAAAAAGCTTTTTGAGTGACTTGGCTGCATTAGCCTTGTAGCCTGGAGTAGAGCTGTAACAATAACTATTACAGGAAATGCATACCGCAGTCTTGATTTCTTTACCTTCACCATGTGCCCCTGAAATTACCCACATCACTGTTCAGTACCACCCAAACCAATGATGATACCTCTCTACATGGGACCACCAAAATACACGACACCTGCCCTATCCAATACTGCGGTGATAGAGTATTGTGTTGCAGAGATCCCTGTAATGATGGACACAGTGATAAAAGGACAAAACTAATCGGATACAATATTCATTATCCACAACCTCAGTATATGGGGGGTTGACCCTGTAACTTGATACCTGGAATAATTAAAAATCTTAAATATATATATATATATATATTTGGCTACTTAATGTTCTGTGGTAGTTTTTTATATGTTTTGAACATTGAACTGTTTAGATATCTGGGTTCTGTCACCAACACTTATTACTCAGTAATAATACAGCTTTGAATGACATAACATTAGAATGATTTAATCATGCCAGAATTTGGACAAATAGGTGGAACTAGGTACAACTTGCACATTTATCATATTATTGCATTTTTCAAAGTAAAGAGAATGACATCAAATAATTGTGCTGGATTACTGATCCTTGTATGTACCCCAGGAGACCGTGTGGTGGCTGTGAATGGGAAAAGTCTTGAAGGTGCTACCCACAAACAGGCTGTGGATACTCTGAGAGAGACAGGGCAGGTGAGGAAACTGTTTCTCCTATTTGACTACTTTAATATTGAGATTTATAGCTTATTTCTTGTTTTGTGTACTGTGCAAAACAGAATCAGTGACCCTCTTGAATCTAAATGGGCAAAAAAATAACAGGCTCATCCAACAAACACTGTCCTTTCTCTAGACTGAAAATAGGTATGAAAAGATTGAAAATGTTTGACATTTGGAATCAATTCGGCAATAAAAATGTATAATAAGTTGACCACTACATTTATGCAGACAAGGCTAAATAAATAAATGGATGGCATTCTTTGTTGTCTTTTCATTATTTTGTTTATATTGACAATTTAAAATGAGAACACCTTAATTTTTGTCGTTTCCAAGCATTTCCACTGTACTACATTTCTTTTAGGTGGTGCATCTGTTATTGGAGAGAGGGCAGTTGCCATCAGACAGTGTGCATGCTCCTGTGACCCCTCAAACCACTTCTAATCTCAGAGATGCCAAACCTGTAGCTCCTCCAGAGGAGCCCAGTATAGTAAACAAAACCCAGCAAGAATATAGTTTTATAACACCAGGTGAGTGTTTATATTTCAGGAAAATGGCAACTATTGGCTCACAGCTGCAATCAAAAACAAACGGTGATATTTGAAATATCATTGAATGTTTTAAGGTAAATGTTGTAAGATTTGTGTTACAGTCAAAATATTCAGTAATTTTATTGATTTTCTAAAAGTGGAAAATGAAAATGTGACTTGTTCTAAAGTTTTTGAACAATAATTGTTTCAATAAATAAATAAAAATCTTGCACTTAACTTTGTGTGTGTTTCTTCCATAGAAAACGTGTTTGAGGTGAGCTTGCTAAAGAATTCCTCAGGCCTCGGGTTCAGCTTCAGCCGAGAGGAAAATATTCCAGAAGAAGCCAGTTCCAGTATGGTTAGAGTCAAAAAACTATTTCCTGGGCAACCAGCTGCTGAGAGCGGCCTTGTTGAAGTTGGTGATGTCATTCTGCGTGTCAATCAGGCATCACTTAAAGGCCTCTCGCAGCATGTAGGTTCCACTCTGGCATATAGTTCAGTCAAAAACCTTAAGAGTTGCTAATGATCAATGACTGTGATTACCTGTCCATTAAAAATTTTTCAGTAATACTATTTTGAGATGTGTAGAGTAGCCTAAACCCATACTCCAGTGTTTTCCAGTGCATTTTGACTCCAGTAAAAGTAACTCTCCAAAAGACCTACAAAACTGCAGTAGAATTTATTAGAACCAGAACCTCTAAATATATATACTAGTTAGTTCTGTTGGCTATTAATGAGATGAGACCATTAATACTATTGGGGCCTGTTTTCATGAAGCTGGGGGGCTGATGTAGGATCACATTAATTTCTTATCATTTGTATGTTGATGTTGGTGAGAGAATCTCACCTCAGCTTTGCTAAATATGCTTCGTCAGGCATTTCAAGAAAACCTAAACTGAAAGTGAGGCTCCTGTTACACTTGCTAAAGTGCTTTAGAAGCATTTTTTAAAAAAGTATCATTAGTGTTATACTGTTTTGTGTTTATAATTACAGACATATTTTGCTATATAAACGTTTGGATTTATTATTTTTAGTAATAGTTTAAGTAATTTGTAGGAAACGGTAAAATTTAGGGATTGTTTACTGTCTGAAGTTCCATAGTTTCATAAGAACTAAAACAGCTTAGTAAGCATTATTATAAATTAATTGAAAAGTAAGTTGTAATAAAACTAATATTCACAAATGTTATAGTAATATCACTATCCAGAACATTTTATATTTAAAAAGTGGTAAATAAATCTAAAGTAAGAATAGTATACAGACATTAGTGTTAATGATGTATTTTTTTCCAAAAAGCTTGAAATATTTTATAAAAAATATTTTTTAAAAGTTATTGTAAAGTAATTTTTAGGTAATATTACAATCTACAGTGTACAGTGGATATAGAAAATGTACACAACCCTTTTAAATTGGCACATTTTTTGTTGTAAAAATCTTGACCAGAATCATGAATCATCTGTGATTTTAGGAGGTGATCTCAGCATTGAGAGGGACAGGTCAAGAGGTCACTCTGCTGCTGTGCCGACCTGAAGCAGGCATCTTATCTAAGATGGATTCTTCCAGTCAAGTAAGCCTTATACATAAAGAGTATGAGTGTATAAATACATTTGCAATCAGAAAATAAGGATGTATGACTTGAAACTTTTAAGAAGAGCCAGATCTTACTGTAAATTAATTCTTGATCAGTGGTTTGATACAGCAAATGATCAAAGAAAATGAATCATATAGTATTTAGAGTAGTGGGACTTGTTTAGATAATACCTTAACACAATTGTTTGTTTCACCTAAAAATTGGTTAAAATATAAATCCACGGGAACTGAATAAAGGTTCTTAATTTTCTTCAACTGTGTTGTGTTTATATAAACATGACCCAGGGATGTGTTCAGTGTGTGCTGCTACCATTGAAAAGACTAAGGAGCTGTCGCAAAGACTGAAAGGGTAGATAATTTCATTGTGCCAAAAGAGCAGTGAGTAAAAAAGATGTCCAAAACCTTGAAAATTCATAGAGATGCCATTGGAAACATTGTATTGAAGTTTATGCACAGCAGCAAACATGCCTGGCAATGGGAGGAAGCCAAAAATGTTGAGGCCATTATCTCATGTTAATGCAAAAGACATACAGGATGACCTGATGAAGTCTGGGACAAATGTGTCCATAACATCATCACTTAACAACCAAGGGTGTCATGGTCAGAGTTTGATGCATGGTACTCTTGACCAAGAAACACCAGAACCTTTAGCTGGAATATGCCAGAAGAAATTTGGATAGCCCTGAGAGTTCTGGGACATAGTTTTAAGGAGTGACTAAACAAACCTCAATTAATTTTTTTACACAAGAAGAATTGGCAAACATTCCACAGATGTCAAAAGATTGTCAGCACTTGGTGAAATGATCAAGGCAAAAGAATGCTCTATCAAGTACTGAGGTACAATGATACAAAGGTTCAACTTGGCGGTTGTATAATGGTGCATGTTTTTTATATTATTATTATTATTATTAATTTCATTTGTTAGCCTGGTTTAAATTGAATTAGGGTTTATTTTTTCAATAAGTGCAAAGTACAGTAAGATAGAATGCAGCATTAGTGCATCTCAAAAAACCTGATTATCATGAAAAAGTTAATTTGTTCATAATGTAATTCTTAAAGTTGAACAGTCATATTTTATATTTGTTACACATAGCCTTGTTTGTTTTATTGTTGATCAGTGGCTTATAGCTCATGAAAATACAAACCGGATTCCAAAAAAGTTGGGACGCTATTCAAATTGTGAATAAAAACTGAATGCAATTATGTGGAGATGGCAAATGTCAATATTTTATTCGTAATAGAACGTAGATGACAGATCAAAAGTTTAATCTGAGTAAATGTAACATTT
>BRDA01001250.1:15900-45317 GCA_036984385.1 Crenuchus spilurus | reverse complement strand
TGAGAGTGCCAATAATTTTGTCCGGCCCATTTTTGGAGTTTTGTGTGAAATTGTCACATTGGCCCTTTTTTCCTCTGTTTTTTGTGTTGTTCCAATACACACAAAGGAAATAAACATGTGTATAACAAAACATGTGTAATTGCAATAATTTTCTGGAAAATACTCAGGGGTGCCAACACTTTCGGCCATGACTGTAAGTACAACAGTACTACATCAACAAATCTGCATGTTAAAACAATCATTTGTTTATAATTTAATTTGAGAAGGTTGACTGTCATTTTATCATTACATGTAAAGCAACATATTTCAAGCCTTCTTGTTTTACTGGTATCAGTATGACTCGTGAAAATCCAGAATCTCTAATTATTAGTATATTCAGTTTCAACTTCAATATGTAAGGGTAAAATACTCCTTTAAGTGTATTTAGTGTCTAAGGATAAACTATGCCTTTGAGACTCCATTGCATAAGGCTACACTATACACTTAATTTCTGCTTAGTCCTAACACTACTAAGGTCCCTTGACTAAAGGTTCTCAGTGTTCTAGTATTCAAAAATGGAAGTACCAACTCTTCGATATATTTTGGTCCATCACCTTGCATGATACACATTTTTAAATGTGCCCTAAAATTACAATGCAGTAATATCACTATTGAAGTAATATGCTCACTCTATTTGCTCCTCATAAGTACCCAAGCTGTTTCATTTTGGATTAACTGAAGCTGTCTCAGAACTTCTTAACTGAGGCATGAAAATAAAACATTACAGCAATCTGGAGCATTATACCAGATTAAAGTCACTTAAATTACAAAACCTCCTCAGTTAAAACTAAACCAAACTCATCACATTTTGATTGGTGCATTAGTAGCTCTTTGCAGCCACTCTGTGCTGTACAGTGGCTATGAATTGATTAAATGAAGTGCATTAAATATGACAAAATGTATTTTCTTCTGTTTCTCTTCTTCCCTAGGCTTCCCTCTTTGTCTCCTCTTCTCTCAGAGTTGAAGTCATCTCCTGCTCTTATGGGAGGGTCTGTTTTAAGCCCCAGTCCAGACCCCCTACCCCCACCACTACCCAGCCCCATCAACAATACCGTGCCTGAGCAGACTCAAGACATGGCCGACTACTTGCCTGTAAGCATAGAAAATACTCCCTTACAAATCATTAATTCTTTATAAATCAGGCTTCATGCTTGACACTATTATTCGAAAGTTTGGAATCAAAGTACTCAGCAATATAAAACCAGTTTGGTTGCTCATACATATGCAAAATTATTCTAATATGCATGTCATTTGCAACTTCACAGGATATCTAAAGTTAAAATTGAAGTCCACAGTCTTTGAAAAGTGATTATTAAACTGTACAGTAGATAATGTGAGTTATTATAAATTTTACATTACTAAAATATATTACAATTAATCTCAAAAGTTCTCAAATATACAAATTGTATACTTTATTGAATAAAATTTGAAATTCAAAAGTATTTTTTTGATGTCTATTTCCTTATCTGTTATGGAAATTTTGCATTTTAGAGGGGGAACTAATTATGTTTATTACACTAATAATACTTTGTTTGTTGATGGTGTTTTTGTAGGAGGTGGAGCTGAAAGTATCTCTGGTGAAGTCTGATAAAGGAAGTTTGGGGTTCACACTGACAAAAGGAAATGATCACAACTGCTACATTCATGACATCATTCAAGACCCTGCTAAAGGGGACGGCAGACTGCGGCCTGGTGATCGCATGATCATGGTAAACACCCACTATGCACACAAAACAATTGTACAATAGGAAAAGGAATGTACAATAGCAGTAGCACTTAAAAACACTCTGGTATGAGTACATATTTTTGACTGGTATTTTAAATTTATATATGATGAGATTTATTTTTTATGCCCATGGTCACTGTATTACTGTGATTAAGTCTTGGTTTTATTTTACTGTATTTTTAACTAAAGCAACCAGGTGGTCTAAGCTCACTCACATGAGTAAAATGTCAGTTATTACATAATCACCTCATCAGTTGTTTTAGATAATCATATATGTAAGTGTCTGATATAGTCACCTGTATGTTTTGCGATGAACAGAACATTAATTTTCAGCAGTTAGAAAGGAAAACATAATTATTTTTACATTCTAACTGTTATTAACCATTTAGAGGGCAGAGGTCTGTAATGTCTATTTATTTAAGCCTGAGTTGTGTCTGTGGTCAGTTTAAAGATGGCAATATGGACAGACAGGAAGAAGCTTCTGTAATCATTTGGTCACTTTAGGTGTGTACTTGCCCATTGTTACTTGCCCAGAAGAATAAGTCCCTTTTTTTTTTTTTTTTAATCAAACTAACCTTGTTGACATTGCTAACCTTTGCTATACTCTACTAAACTTCACTCTACTTCCTGTCTGCAGGTAAATAACATAGATGTCTCAGGTATGAGTCACACAGAGGTGGTGAACCTTGTCAGAGCGGCTCCCAGAATAGTGGATCTGGTTGTGGGTCGTGTCTTGGAGCCCCCTAAACCACCAATAGAGGCCCACCTTCTTCCTGACATCACCTTCCAGTGTCCTAGTGACTCTCTGGGTAAATAAGTTAATGTGTTGATAGAAATAATTTCATGAGTTACTGAAAATTTAGCCTATACTGACTGTCATGATTATGAAGTTCAGTAACATTTAATGGAAGCCATTGAAAATTTAAATGTTTGCACAGTTGGATGTTTGTTAGGCAGGTGTTATTTAATTATTTACTAAGTAATGTATTAAAAAGCATTTTAATTTATCCCAGGTGTAGATACTAGCAGATATAGCCTAAAATGAGTGGAAATGTTTAAGGTCAAACTGTTTTATCTGTCTATGTATTTATATATTCAAATCCATGTCTCCCTCCTTCACTCTGTCGTTCTCTCCATTCCTCCCAAATGTGAGTTGTGGCAGATATTGTAACTATACACTAATCATGGCTTTAATAACAAGGAAATTTGTTTGTGGTCTTTTTTGAAATTGGATTTTTAAAGTATTCTTATTTGGAAAAATGTATGTACAAGAATGTACCAAATGCTGTGGCCTAATAACTAAAATCAGAATAACTAAAAGCCAAAAGATTACAATTACATGTAGATTTTCTTACTAAGGTTGAGATTAGGGTTAGGTTTAGGTGTAGCTGCATTATTTGTATGTGTGTGTGTGAGAGAAAGAGAGAGTTTAAGGTGAAACTCTATTGTGATCACTGTGGAAACGTAACACGCTTTTTCCCATGAAGAGATTAAATGGTCTGAAACAAGAAGTATGGACACACAACAGTGTTATATTTCAGTATGTTTATCCATACATGAAGATGTGTGTGTGTGATGCAGGTTTGATGCTGGATGGTGGTAGGGACAGTGATGTGGGTGTGCTGTATGTGAAGGAAATTGTGCCAGGGTCTGAGGCAGCCTCAGAAGGAAGCCTGAGACAGCTGGACCTCATTCACTACATAAATGGAGCACCCACTCAGGACCTGACTCTCAGAGAGAGCCTCACACTGCTGCAGCTTTCACTGACTGAGCTCACACTGAAGGCCACCAGGTCAGTTATACATATAATTCAGAATGTTATGACCTCAAAGGTTGAGAGGTAAAAATATAGAGTGCTCATTCATAGGAACCAATGCAGATATTGATGTTAATTTCCAACTTGACTTAGAATTCTTTTGAAATGCTGTATAAGAATGAAAGAAAAGGTATTGCCTAAAATTCACCAGAAACATGCCTAACAGTAAACAATAGAATTAACTAATCTACATACTTGTACCAAACCAGGTGACAGTGGGGCATTCATCCCCTGCTTACCGAATACAATATTTACTTTAGGTTAATTAATAATAGTTGTAAATGTCCTTTGATGGAATGTGTGAAACGAACAACATACTTTAGTCATTTCAGAAGAATATGAACCAAAAATAGTTAACTTTAGGGCTAAAGCTAGGTTAAATAGAAATAATGGGAATGCATGTGTTTAGTCAGGAGGCTTGATATTAGTGCCAGTTGAAACCTATTCTCTATGAAGTTATCATGCATTACATCCAAATAACATTCTTGTTACCTGCTACTTACACTGCATTAGGAACAACTGACATGTTGCTGATGGTAATGAAATAACAAAAAAGGACAGATTTAATCTTAAAGGAATTGTTCAACCAGAAATCATATTTCCACATTTTTTTCACTTACATTAGAAGTACTTGACAACCAAGATGTGTTTTGAGCTGTGTTACCAAACATATCTACACTTGTTAGGTTGCTGTCTGGTGCAGTGGTAGACAGTCACCATTAGTTGAGGGGTAGACCATCGTTCTTCTGTGTTCTCAGAAAGAAGGTAATCGCTGTGCTTTCTTGACAATGAGAAGGTGTTTATGGGCCATGTTAGATGTTGGTACACAGGAACCTGAGGCTGGATACCCTCTTCATCATGTCTCCGTTGATGAGGATTAGAGCATATTCTTTCTTTTAATGACCTTGCGTTGAATAAAGTCTATAGATTGATTTCATTATTTAACCCAGTCACTTTTGTCATCTGCAAACATTGTGATGGTTTTGATGGTGAAAGTAGGTACACAGTCACGTGGAGTAAGGAATGGGACCTGTTCTCATTGTTGAAGTGGTCCAATCTACATCTACTCAAGTACAGTTCAGAAAATTCAGAATCTAGTTACCAGATAATACATTGAGGTCTTGGTGGTGGTGTTTTTTTTTTAAATCTGTGACTGTTTGTAATCAGAGAGTTTATTAGATGACACTGTATTGTCTGATTTGCAGGGACGGGAAGCCAGTCTGTCCAGAGCATGAGAGAATCTCCATCCTGAACAACAATGTCAGCCGTAAAGACAACACCTCAACCAGTATAAATGGTAAGCTTTACTACAACAAATCTTTCCTTTAAGACTGTATAGCTTAGTTTTGTATTAGTAGCTTTAAATCTCTGTCCTCTCTAAATTGTATGAATATTTATATTAAAACCTGCAATTTTGGTCAAATATATAACCTTCATTAAAATGATCAGATGCATCATTAGAGGGAAGCAGTAATCTTATTTTAAAATGGTAACCACACATGGCGTGTAGTGTGCAAACACTGCCATGTTGATGTTTTCCACTGAAAAAGTGATGACAACCTATGAAGGCTGCCATAGACTACAGCAAGCTCTTCTCAGTCTTCTGACTTTTTGGATAAAGACTGTTCTCTCTCTGCATCTCTTCCAGGTTACCTCCATAACAGTAATCATGATTTGGATGTCATCTGTCCCCCTGAGGTTAGCACCTGAATTAATTCTTCATTCAGTACTTGCATGGTTGTAATAGTCTGATATGACTGTATATATTTGTGTGTGTAAGTGTGTGTGTGTGTATTACGTGTGTGTGTGTGTACGTGTTTGAGATTTCCAGTTTACAAATTACTTTGCTTTTAATGGAAGTCAGTAGAACCTGTCATTAACTACAGATCTTTTACACCTTCACAGATATTTAATGTCTGAAGTAAAACATTGTGGTGGTAAATGATGGCAGCACACATTAATTTATTCTTTGTTTTATTGCGTCTACAGGAGGAGATGATTCACCTGCAGTTAGAGAAGCCCCCAGCAGGGGGTCTGGGCTTCTCAGTGATTGGTGGGGAGAGAGGTATTTTTGTGAAATCTATCACTGCAGGAGGCACTGCAGAGGCTGAGGGGACCTTACAAGTTGGGGATCGACTGCTCAAAGTGAGTCGGTTCAGTTGCTGGGGAAAAATAGTCCGTATGAATGTATTTTCTTTAAATACTGTAACATCTGAATAAGAGATGGAACTGTACTATCCTTTGATTATGATTATGGAAAAACAATCATTTGGCCTTTTGAAAGACATGACAATTAACATTATCAGGAACATCGACTAAGAATGTCAAAAAAAAAAAAAATTTTAGTTTTTGGTTGACTTTAAATAGTTAAGGTTGTGTGTAGCACAAAGTCAGTTACTGATATTCTGTTTAGTTCTGTGTGTAATTATTCGTCATTTGTCTATCTGTCTCTTTATGTAACAGTTCATGTTTCTGTATGTCCATCCATTCAACCCTGGTCAGTGTCTTTTTCTTAATATGATAAGATAATGTCAATACTAATGAACACTGTATGTGAATGTGTGTAATTACAGGTAAATAATGAACTGATGACCGGAGTTTCTCACACCAAAGCAGTAACTGCCATCCGGAAGACTAAAGGCATTGTTCACCTTGTAATATCTCGGCCACCTGACCAAACACCAAGCACATACCTGGGTTTTCTGCCTCTGAACTCCAGTGCCTACAATGGCAACACGGGTACGTCACAGACATGAGGGGAAATAATGTAAACATGTCCTTCAGGATTTCTATCAAAATGTTGTATCAGTATTTCTGATTGTACATGAAGGTCACCTTGAGGCAGGACTGTTTAGTAACTTGGAGCCTGTTTTTTGTGATGTCCCTCTGAAGTTAATCATTGTTCTTATGACTTATAGTTTATTACCTTTTTGTTTATAGTTATAGGAATAAAATTTGTGTTAAACACTACATTTGGGAGGAAGTAATCTTCAAACATGCAAGTGGAACATGGGATGTATACTAAATATACTAATAATGACACTTAAGTAAACCACGTGTACCACTACTGGTTCTTACCAGAACACAGATCCTCTTCTAGAATGTTCTAGTACAGGGTTTCTCACCCGGGGGTCTGTGAAGAACCCCTCTGGCAGTCCGTGAAGCAACCTCTGGACCTTAATAATAAGTCGCCACCCTGCCAAACAAACTTCACACGCGCGCACTCCCCCACCCCCTTTCACACTCACACACCCCACCCCCTTTCACTGTTTTAGAAAGTTTTCACCCTTTCATACTAATCCAAAATGTTCTCCTCCATTTAGATACTGTTCTAGTATGTGCTCAATGATTCACGCTGTATTTGAGTGGGTTCACACTGTTCAAAAGTGGGTAAAATGTTCTCACTCATTCATATTGTCAATCACCATTCAGCAGTTTTACTGAACATTTAAATTGATTTTCTTTTTTGGGGAATGATTCAGTCTACTCTTTATATCGTTTACTTGGTTAAAATCTGACATTTAGTGCATGCTGTAATGTGCCAGTAGATGAAGATTAAAGCTCGGGTTGGTTTCCCTTTGTCCATGTTATAGATGTGAGTGAGGACAGTGGGGTGAAAACAAAAGCCTGCAGTTCACCAGAGGCACAGAAGTCCAAAACTCCACCTTCTCTTCCACCTATAGGTACAAATTGACTTCCTTTGTGTTAAATTCTTTCCATAATGTGATACAGTGGTGAGGTGTAAACTAATGCATAAGAGCATCTATAGAACTATAGAACTAGGGTAAAAATATTGAACATTGTGTTATAGATTATGAAATACGCTCTCTGGAGAAGCAGAAGAGGCCGGAGGCTGATGTGTCTGAAGACACAGACTGTGATGGATCCTCTCTTCCTGAGGATTCTCCAGAGGTACACCACCAGTCCATCTTATCAGCGTTTATTACTTTATGAACCCTTATAAATTAAAATTTTCATATGATAAAACAGATAAAAATTATTTTGGTCAAAATAATGCAGACTAGCATTTTTGATATATTATCATTATCACAGCATGTAGCTTCCACAGTACAGTACAGTATTTGTGTATATGATCAGCTTTTGCTTTATTTTTATTTTGCTAAACAGTTTTTGAGCCTATTATGTATAGACAGAGCTTTATGAATGTTGATAAATATCACTGCTTTTTGTGTGTTTATATCTGACTAAAACATTAACATTCATACACTGTTATGATTTCACAGTACAGATAAATGTGTTTTTCTTATGTACACGTGAGTGTATTTGAATGTAAATTCCATTTTGTTCATCTATTTCTTCAGACGTCCAGAAGGGTAGCATGGATGGAGCATAATGTAGAAAATCCACAGAATGACAGGTGAGGAAAACTCAGATGAAGAATTAACTTGATTTAGGAGCCCCTTGTGGACTTCATGGCTTAAGGAAATAGCAGAGTATGCAATATGCATTTCAGTATATACACTGACTAGGCAGTATTAATTTAATTCACAGAGGAAGTGAGTAATGTTGATTATTTTGTAAAAATGTGCACATTGCAGGACAGGCAATATATTAAATAGTCAGTTCTCATAGATTGTGTTAGACACTGGAGAAAAATATGCAACCATGCAGACGAGCCACTGAGCCACAAGAGTCAAATAGTATGGCCAGATGACTGGATTGGAGTATCCCCAAAGTAGCAGGTCTTGAGGGCTGCTTTTTTTTCAATCAGTTATTTGGCCTCCAAATTTGCCAGATCCACTGAACATCCGTGGAATGTGCAATGTTAGCAATTCCGATCTGACTAACTTGGAGAACTTAACCCCTTAACAATCCTCACCAAAAATAAAAAAGTAAGAATGGCGTGGGGTGGAGACCCCACTGGCAGCATACTTAGCATATTGTTTTTAATGTAATGGCTGATTGATGGAATTTATGGTACCATACAATTTTTTTACATCATTTACTCAACAATTTCTTCTATACTACAAAAATATCCTACAGTAATTTAGAAGAAACCACAAAATAACCAAGTGGTTGGTTTGTGAAATGCGTGTTGGGCACTGTAAAGTTTTCATGCATGCAAGTGTGCTAGATGTTGTGCTGAAATACATTTATTGATGAGCCAATTAATCTGTGGCCTCTTTTCTACTTTTTCTCTCAACACAATAGTTTTGTCAACAGTGTTTAGTTTTGTTGAAAATTTTACTCTGTATGTTTCTCTGGTTATCCTCAGTTTCCTGCAGTCATCTTCAGGACAGCTGGATGAAGATGAGATTACGTGGGGCAGTGATGAACTCCCAATAGATGATATCAACTCCAAATTCACTCACGGTAGGTCTTTATGTATCTGCATAAGAAAATAAGTAAACAAACACAATATTAATATACAATACAATACAGTACACAATATAAAGGCAAACCCTTCCATATGAGTAATTTTTAAATGTCCATTTTATTTATGTGATGATGATAATGATGGTGGTTGTTGTTTATTATTTATTATTATTATTATTATTTATTATTTTATTTTATTTTACAGGTGATATGTGCGATAACATTTTGCCTTACTGATTTGTGTATTAATGATTTTGCATGAATATACTCTGTCTCTCAGATGGCCCAGTTATTACAGAGGATGAGTTGACAGCGCTTCCTCTAGTCAGAGTGGTTCCTGATGGTCAGTACACTGGACCAAAGCTGAACTCTGTGGTGAGGATGATGAGAGGACTACTGGAGCAGAAAGTTCCTCTGCAGGAGTTTGAGGTAACTACAGCTGCAGTTGAGGATGTAAAATATTCAGAAATGGTCATCGGATACAAGCAGTCAGTTTGTGTCAGTGTCCCAATGAAGTGAAGCAACAAACTTGGCATCTCTGCTCTAATTGTTATTCTAATATAATTTCATTTATTTTCAATATTTTTTTTCAATTCATTCAATTGATTTAATTAATTATTAGGGATTAATTGAATCACTAATGTCTTAATGCATTGCTACTGTAATTTTTGCTTATTTTCAGAATCTACAGAATTTACAGCCATTGGATGACTGTTTGATTGGACAGACTCAGGAGAACAAGAAGAAAAACCGTTACAAAAATATAGTGCCTTGTAAGTGTGAATATTGTCTGTGACAGGAGTGCAATACTCTAATCTTGGAGGACTGTTGTCCATCACAGTCCATCACACACTAAACCTGGTCATTAACAGATGTTGAATCAGATGTGTTTAAGCAGGTTAATCCCCAAACTGTGATGGACATCAGCCCTTCAAGATGGAAACTGAACAAATCATAAACAAATCAGTCATCTATGACAATGATTTGTCTATCATTTTTATAAAATGTCATCTTCCCATTTAGGTTGAACCCATGTCCTATATTTATTATATTTCCTCCTTCTATTCATTTTTGACATTTGTGTGTGTTACATACTAAAAAATAATTCATTTTTATGTGACTATTTTCCAATCTGTCTTCATTCCATAGAATAAACCACACAAAACAGGTTTTTGCTGCTGTACTTTTAAGAGTGATGTATGTAAAATAGAATTCCAATTGACTGCCCTTTATTGTGCCTTGTTAAAATGGCAGAACCTCATAAGTGTGAAAGTGGAATAGGCTGGTAGTAGTAAATGTAACCACACGTGAAAATGTTGGCCTGCTATGAAAACAGCAAATTTGTAATTGTTTTTGCAACTTAATTTCCATATATGGACTGTATAGTCTGTAGTGTGAACAACACATTTTTTGTTCACATCTTTTACAATGTTCACAATGCTTATTTGTTTTTAAAAAATATGACGTTTGATTTTCATGTAAAATGTATTTTGTTATTAAATGTAAATGCTTGGTTATCAAGGCTTTCAAATCACATGTCTTTTTCCTCTCATCTAGTTAATGATGACATTAAGTCGAGTACATTAGAGCAGATAACCATTCAAACTCTGGTTTAATTATGTTTTGTTATTTCTTATTTTTCTCCAGTTGACACTACCAGAGTGATTCTGGGTAAAGATGGTGGCTATATAAATGCCAATTTCATCAAAATGCCAGTAAAGGATGAGAGTTTTCTGTACATCGCCTGCCAGGGTCCACTGCCCACCACGTTGGGAGATTTCTGGCAGATGGTCTGGGAACAGAAATCTAATGTAATTGCTATGATGACCCAGGAGGTGGAGGGTGGAAAGGTTAAATGTCAGCGTTACTGGCCAGACACACCTCGTACAGCGGAGATGGTGGATGAGAGACTCCAGATAACTCTGGTCAAAGACCAGCACCTGGACAACTTTGTCATCCGCCTCATTGAAGTCAAGGACATTCAGGTTGGGATGATTGGGTTCCTTTGACCACTGGTTTTATTTTCTAAGTGAAAAGTTAACACATCTTGTACAATTGAACATATTGTGAAAACTGATGTAAAATGAGTTACGTCATGTTTTATTTTTCACAATTCTGAAGTTGACTAAATAATTTGAAATTGTGTGATGCTATATTTATGTTCTCTGTATATTTTAAGTATATATGGTGTTAATTTTTTACTTAAAAATAAGCAGAAGGTTTAATTTTACCTGGTGTACACACCTTGGGCACAAGTGTATAACCTGCATTTCATCCACATTTTCATGTTTTCATACACAGCGTCATTCCATACTTAACAGCTTCATATTTCATTCTAAACAGAGGGCAGTTTGTCCTGTTTAACTGGATTTAGTGGAGTGCAGTATGTGAAACTTTGAACGGCAGTGTGTTTATAGTCTTAATTTGACACTCTCTTCTCTTAACTCACAAATATGCTGTTGTTGGACTGAATTCGGTTGAATTGAGTTGATTTTCAGATTTTAAGTTGAATGTGAAGTTACTGTGTTTGGACAACATTAGTGTCCAAGTGCTGCTGCAAACAAACTGTAAAACCTGGTGGTCTTATTTAATCTACTCATGACTGAAAAATTCCACTTTTTCCCTTCAGACCAATGAAATCCAGAGAGTGACGCACCTGAACTACACGGGCTGGCCCGACCATGGAACTCCCACTCAGCCTGAACAACTCCTGACCTTCATCTCATACATGAGACACATCCACCAATCGGGACCTATCATTACCCACTGCAGTGCAGGGATTGGCCGATCCGGAACGCTCATCTGCATAGATGTGGTGCTTGGTCTTATCAGCAAAGATGCTGATGTGAGCATTGCTGGTTTTTAACAGAACTATCACAATAAAGAGGGGACAATACTGTTTTCTTTAAAACAAATATGATGGTCTCAGAATAAAGCTGACCCTCTCACCCCTGATTTTAGTCATAACCATGTGTGGGCAAAGTACAAACCATCTGTACAACTGGAATATTCCTGTGTTCTGTGTATATTTTCTTGAGTATTTAGTAAAAGTAAAAAAACCTGCATTTAAATGTGCATAAGTACATTTGGTTACCAGGTACCAATACCAAAATTCTGAATGAGATATTGGTGGGGAAAAAAAAGAATAACCTCCGTTATTATCTGTATTATAGACTAATGTGTTTTTGAAGGAAAACTTGATTTGTAATCTGCAGACATTGAAGGTTTCAATCAGAAAAGTCTGTGTTAAGATAATTCTGATGAGCACTTTTAGTCTCTGCAACCTCTTTAATAGAACTTGTTCCTGAAAGCAATTGTATCACAGTCATTATTTTTAAAGCTTTATTACACTTCACTGCATTCACTCAAGTGTAAATATATTTATATTTCATAAAAAAAACTATTTTACCTGGAGTGTTTATACTTTAGTTAAGTAAAGGATTTTTTTGTCCACTTCCAGTTATGCATCAGAACTGTAGCTTTGCATTTGCACAGCAGCACTGAATACAGTCTCCTAACTGACGTTGTTTTCTCTCTTATCAGTTTGACATATCGGATGTTGTGCGGACCATGAGACTTCAAAGACAAGGCATGGTGCAAACAGAGGTATGGTCTGTACTGTTTAAGAAAGCTAATATTCCTTGTTGGATTAATTTGTGTTAATCTGAACTGTCCTCTTGTCTCTGTAGGAACAGTATATTTTCTGCTACCAGGTCATATTGTATGTGCTCAGATGTCTGCAAGCAGAGGAGAAAATCTCAGGATAGAAACACGGACTCCGGTTACTGCCTTACTGCTTTTGATGGGTTGCAAGCAAAATGCTGGAAAGCACCAACAAGAACTTCCCCAACAACCTCTGATCAAACTTGCCTTAACATGTTACAGACGTCTCGATGTGTGTTTAACAATTTTGTACATTCCTGTTTAGGTTTCCTCTTTTTGAATGCTATTTCTCAAAGATGCAACAATGGAAACCATTGATTTTATAATTTATCTTTTTCTCTACTTTTTATAGGTCCTTTGAAAATGTGGTTTGAGCATAAATGATAAATAAATTCCTATTTTATGTGGAACAAAATCATTCATGTGTATTTTAAAGTGATATGATGCAGGAACGTGTTGCTTGGACAGAATACAATGACAGTATTTGCTTTGTAAATCTTATGAATCGCTGAGTGCCAGTGGTAATTGATGAAATTAAAGTGTACATATTTATCACATGAAAACTTTTGAAATGTTTAAACTGTTACATATTGGACAATTTGCAATTTGTAAATAAAAGAGTATTATGCCTTATAAGCTTTCTGTTTGGTGCTCTTCTTAATTGTAATAAATGAATGACGTACTTGCTGTAAACATGATTATGAATAGCCTGGTTTATTTGTTACGTGTGTGTGTGTGTGTTAAAGGGGATCTCTGAAATTCTACTTTTTTATAAGTCTTTCTGTTTTATAAGTTTGAATCATTTCACTATTATAAACATGTCTAAGAACTCACATAATTGGTTTACTTGGATAGTAAATGAAATATTTACAGACGTCACAACCCCTTGTTCTATCACCATTATAAAAAATTTTTTTAAAAACTGGACTCTAATGCATATTGAGCCTGCTTTATGGTTTTGTTTGGAGATGTGGAAGGATACCCGTATTTATGCAATACTGCATTTATGATTCATTTTTGTCACATTTTAAATTCAGTTTGAAAGTAGATAATGTTAAATCATTTCTAAGGCACAATAATAATTTTGAAGAATATTGAGACTTTTGTTGCAAATAAGGTAGTTCTCTTGCAGAGCTGTGTGGGAGCACAAACCTGTACACTAATGAGAAATCTGCTGAGCCTGGAAAAGTCATTCAACCAGTTGATGAGTCTGCTGAAGAACCATTTCAATCCAAAGCTTAGTGGAGTTGTACAGAGATAGTTCAAATCATGGATTAAGAGAACAGGAAAGTGTTGCTGAGTGTTTAGTAAAGCTTCGGAAACCTGCACAAGACTGATTTTTGGAATTTTTTGGGTTTTCATTGGCTGTAGGCCATAATAGTCAACATTAAAATACATTAATGCTTGAAACAGATCACTCTATATAAAAAAAAAAAAAAAAAAAAGCTTTGTAAAATAATTTCACTTTTTGGATTTAATTACCAAAATAAATTAACATTTTAATATTTTAGATGCACCTGTAGATGACGAACCTTGTTTGTTTCAGACCATTAAGAGATCATAAATCTTTAACATTTCTCCAGTGATTCTGTAGATAAAATAGCTAAAGAATCGAAACCTCTCTGCAGATGAACTGTACCTACACCGTGATCGGTAATCGATTGTACAGTCCTAACTGACCACGCCCCAAACTCAGTAGATGATTCTGATTGGACAGTGAGGACAGTTCAGCGCTAATTTATGAAGTACAGTCACGTGATTGTTTTGTTCACAGCGCCACAGAGTGGAACCTGATACACCTCAACTAACTACGTTTAAAGTGTGTTTGTTCAATTGTGATATTAATTCAGAGTTTCGTTTTTAAAATGCAAATCCTCATGTATTGTTGTTCAGTAAGGAGGTCAAGAGATGTGAAAACAATGTGATAGTTAAATTAATGAAGAAAAACACCACACTGTGTACTGTATTTAACATTTTAGACTCTCGTGATTGTTTTTCGATTTGGCACAAACTTCTCTCCATGGATTTACAAATAAAAAAATGTAATCCTTAATGTTGAAGACTCTTTAGTTGTGTTACTTTAGCGTTGAGCGCGTTTTCATTAATGCTTTGTTTGTCCTTCAGTTCTCCCCGTAGTCGCGTGACGTCATTTTCAACATGGCGCTTCTCTTGTAAGCCACGCTGTTGTTGGATACTCAACTGAAACTCAAAAATAACATTTTAATTTATTTTTAGTACATCAATATTAAACAATGTCGGGACGACACAGTAACAAGCTTCCGACTAACCTGCCTCAACTGCAGAATCTCATCAAGAGAGACCCGAAATCCTACACAGAGGAGGTGAGTTAGCCTTCAGCTTCACTCTCACTGTATACAAACACAGAAATCTGAGTTAACATACCTCATAGTAACAGTAATACAGAATTTAAAGTGTACAGACTCACAGCCTTTACTGGAAGCCTTGCAATTAGCTAAATAAAATGCATGTACATGTTTACTGTGAAGTACTCTTGAGACTTTAGTATGTTAGACAGGCCTATTATTCATTAACCTTTTTGTTTGCTTGTCTTTTTAAAGTTAAAAATTCAATCTACAACTGATTTGAGCATATGGATCATTGTATAATACTTAAAGGCATTCATAAAGATTAAAAGTCGTACCTAAATAGATCAACAAAAAGGACAACATTGAAGAAACGAACAAAATAAACAATATTATCATAAACTTAAATCAGCATACACGTGCATATGCAAAATCTGGCATGAATAAAATGAAGGCCAATCAAATATCAGTAATTATATCATCAAAAACTGTTTGTAATAATTAAAAAAATGTTTTTGTCTTCGTATTCATATGATATAAAGATTTGAGAAGTGATTTAATTTCACCTTTTAAAGAGAGGTAAGGTTGATTGAAGTTTGCACATTTTTGTTTGTAATAAATAGTTAATAGTATGAATCCTACATACCTCACGCTTGGGAATAGAAATCTAATGTATTGCTATGATGACCCAAGAGATGGAGGGTGGAAAGGATAAATGTCAGCGTTACTGGCCAGACACACCTCATACAGCTGAGATGGTGGTCTTCTCTGCTCACCTGCGCCTGGCTCTAAAAAATCTGTTTATTCTCTTACAGTTCCTGCAGCAGTTTCGCCACTACCAGTCCAACATCCAGATCTTCAAACACCAACCAGACAAACCAAACAAAGACCTGGCTGAGCTGGTCATGTTTCTGGCCCAGGTATGGAGCACCTATAAATTTTTTAAAGTATTAATTAAACTTTTTAATCACATTTAAATAATATCTACAGAGAAGTGGTGTTTTGAATCGAGAGGTTTTTAAGCCATGATTGTATGAGAGTCCTGTATGACTGACTCTGTACTGCAGTGGTCCAAATCAGTCTCTTTACACTCAGAGAAGCTTGGTTTATACAGTGATGTCATTTCTTAAGGCTGATACTTTTACCACAGAAACTCACATTGCGGTAACAATAAAAATAGTTAGTCTTGCAGCCATGCTTTGTTTTTACATCTTAACTGTTGAGATATGCAGATATTTTGAAACACTTTTTTGACGTATTGACTTATTAGCTTCATGACTCTGTCGTACAGGTTGGGCACTGCTATTTAGAGGAGCTCTCTAATTTCCCCAAAGAACTGACTGAGCTTCTGTTGAATCATCACACTGTGCTGGAGCCAGACCTCAGGATGGTGAGATTACATTCATTCATTGATTGATGCAACTGGAATGGGTGAATATGTGTGCACTGTGTGTATATACAGTACCTCCAAGTAGTATTCAACCACCTGCAGATTTTGCAAATTCGACAAGTTACAAATAACATAGAGCCTTCAAACTTTAAACATGAGTAGCATTTATTAACAGAAGCCTAAATATTGCAAACAAAGTTGCTAAATTATATTATAATACATTTCAAACATAAAAATGAGGGTCAATTGTTTATTGAATTTCTTGAATTTCATTTTCAATAAATTTCAAACAATTTATTGAAACTCTTGTCCCCACTGCCATGAGATCTTCCCAGATCTCCCTCCTTGTTGTCCTCGGACGAGCCTGGCCTCGGCACGGGAAAAACTTTTATAGGCTGTCCAGGCTGTGGAAGGCTAACAGTAGCCTTCCACTTCTGGATGATGCACCCAGTGGTGGAGACAGGTAGGCCCCACTCCTTGGAAAGGGTTTTGTATGCATTGCCAGCCTTGTTTTGTTTCTGATGGCCTTTGATGGCTCCTTAGTCTTTCCCATGTTGACCACGTATGAGTCTGCTCAGTTGTTTGGGGAGAGGCTTTTGCAAGCACATGAAGCTCATTGTTCTTAATACCTCAATTGTTTCTTAATACTTGACTGATCCAAACATAATTCTGGTGGTTTGAGGGGTTGGGTAATAATTGACCCTCTGGTAAAGTTTGCAAAATAATCTAATAAACAGAGGAGTAACATTCTTTTCAGTTCACAAGTGCAGGTCCAGCTACAATCCACAATGCTAATTTAACTCTAAATGTGTAAACCTACAAAATCTGCAGAATACTACTTGGAGGCACTGTATATAAAAAAAAAAAGATTCTGTGTAAAATGTTAATAAAATGCAGAATGCAGCAATTTGCAAATCTCATGGAACCGTATTGTTTTCACAATAGAACGTAAAACACATCAGATAAAGTCAGGCATTTTTCCATTTCATGAAAGCTAACTTTTTCCAAGTGAATATTAATTGAATTCAATGTTTTTATACAATACAGTGGAACCCCGGTTTTCATCATTAATCCATTCTGAAGTGTTTGATGATAACCCAAACAATTGATAATTGAAGCAATATTTCCTACAAGAAATAATGTAAATCCAGTTATTCCAGACACTCCAAAATATTAACACAAACACGTTATATAGAATAACTATACAGTGGTAACCCTACCTACGAGCATCCCTACTAACGAGTATTCCAGGTAACGAGTCGAGATCTCTGAATATTTTTGTTCCAGTTAAGGAATAAAATTCCAAGTAACGAGTAGCGTAAATTGGTTCAAGTATGTCAACCGCTAGGGGCGCGGCGGTTGTAGCATGCCCTAGATGCTAGCATAGAAAAAGAGGTCAGTCAATACCTTTGGCCGCTGTCCAGTGAAAGTGCTAGTGAAAGCGACACAAAGACAGCAAAAGGTAGTGAACAAGAAAGTTAGATACATTTTACTTTTACTTTTCATATAAGTGTAACCATGCCATACACGTACGCCCGTCCTCCTGTCCTCCTTAGCCGCCAGCCTACACGAGCACACGAGCTCCCTCTCATTAGCGGCCAGCCTACACGAGTGTCGTCGTCTCGTTTATGTTTTAAAAACCCATATAAACACATTATTTAGCATATTAAAGTATACTGTATATTGGCCAGCTGACACAGATTAATCAGTTTTACATGTATTCTTATGGGGAAAATGCATCCAGCTAATGAGCAAACCAGCTAACGAGCTCGGCTCCTGCGCGGATTAAACTCGTAAGTAGGGTTACCACTGTAGTTTTACTTGCAGAAAACAATGAGAAATAAAAAAGACAAAAATGAAAGGGAAAAATTAACATTTAACATCACTCTTACAGGTTTACGCTCTGTTTTAGAGCGTGCTGGTGTGGTCCAGCTGGCAGCCTTTGTTTTGTACACCCGTTCTCAGGGTCGTAGGATGCTATTTGTATTTGCACTCGGTTTCAGGCCATAGTACTGAGTCCAGTCAATAGTGCAAGTCTGAATCAATGATGAATGCATGGGTGGGTGCTTTTGTTTTTGTGAAATTAGAGATGAGTCGGGGCACAGCGATGAAAACCAGGCGGACAAATGGTAACTGGGACAATTTCCCTGAAAAAAGTTGATGATAATTGAATTTTATGATAACCAGGGCAAAGAACAACTTTATAACATGTTCACTGTAGACTGTAAACCTCTGATGGGTCATGTTATGAAAATGTCTCAGATGCAGGACACAGTTTAAGGAGTCTTTTAAGTCTTTGTTGTTCAGATTATTCTTGTACGAGTGTTTGATGACTTCAGAGCTCCAGTTGGTAAAATATTTTCCCTCTTTCTTTAGACGTTTTGCAAAGCTTTGATCCTTTTGAGGAATAAAGACTTGATCGACCCTACAAGTCTTCTGGAACTGTTCTTTGAGCTGTTACGTTGTCAAGACAAGCTTCTGCGAAAGGTGAAACGAATATGAACACTTAATTTCCCCAAAAGAAGTTTCTGTGTCTGCTGGACCTGATTTATCTCTGACTCTTCTGTCTCTCTTTCCAGACTCTGTACACACACATTGTGATGGACATCAAGAATATCAACGCAAAGCACAAGAACAACAAACTAAACACAGTGAGTCCTGCATGAAATGCACAGACAAGCCAACGTATTATGACCACTCGCACATGAAACAAATAACATTGATTATCTCTTAAAATGGTGAGTGTGAAGGTTTGGAATATGTTAGACTGTAAGAGAACAGGCAGTTTTTGAGGATGCTGGAGAAATGTGAAGACCTGAGTAACTTTGAGTATGGTCATATTATGATGATCCAGTGACTGGGTCAGATCATATCTGAAACAGCAATGCTTGAGGTGCTTCTGAATGGCAGTAGCCTCCGAATTCTCCAGAATCTGATCTCATTCTGAGAGATGTACTGGAAAAACAAAGTCTAGCCAGCAGCCTTACAGTTTACAGCATCTGCTGCTAACGGGTATCAGGTATCAGACACTCAGGATACATTCAAGGTCTTGTACAGTCCCTGTGTCCGCAGTGCAGAAGTTTTATGCTGGCAACGGAAAGGACCAAAGAATATTAGCCCTATTGGTGTACTAGCACTTCTACTAATTGTTCATAATTTAATTCAAAAAGGTAAGTTATCATACAGTGGCTATAAAGTCTACATACCCCTGTTAAAATGTCATTTTTTTGTGATTTTAAAAATAAGACCAAGATGAATAATGTTGGATGTGTTTTCTGTCTTTAATATGACCTATAATCTGTACAATTAAATTACAACAGACTAACATCACTTGGAGGGGAACAATTAAAACAAAAAAATAAAATAATTTTTTTTCACATCCTCTTATAATTGATGTCTGATTGTCATCTTGGTCTGATTTTTTTAAATCACAATTTTAACCATTATGCCATTTAAACAGAGGTGTGTAGACTTTTTTTTATATCCCCTGTATATTTTATTAATTTGTTTTACTGTTAATCAGTATGTTTTATAACTCAGAAAATCCAGAATCTCAAATGATTAGAATATTTTATTTGGAGTTTCAGTAAATTACTGTTCGAACATTAAATTAAAAAAAAATGCTTGAAACATGTAATTTTACCAGTAAATAATTTCCATTTACATTTTTCTGTTAAATTACGAACATAAATTTCTGGCACTAGTTATAATGTTTTGGTTGTTGTGGTGAAGTCACAACTCACAATTAATTTAAATTTAAAAAGTATAAAATAGGAGTGAAATTCATCCATCTTAAAGTCCAGAAACAATGCAGTTACAGTGCACTGTTATGCAACATTAATATTTCAGTAATCTGAATAGCAATAACAGTGTAAAGTAATAAAACAAGTGTAATATAATTCACATTATTTTGAGTGTTTTTATAGTTCTCATATAATGTCTCGAGTAGATTTTAAACATTTTTAATCATAAAATGTTAAATTATTTTCCGTATTCCATTCTAAACATGCCATAAGACCGGGTTAAAAGTGCTGATGTGTATATAAAGCTGTAATAGGCCAGATATATCTCAACATGCACTGTACAGTGTTTTTACTGTGTGCATTTTTTTACTATTAAAAAGTGTTACTTCTCATTTGCTGAGGTCTCAAATATTACAAGCATTGATTTTAAATTCTGTCTCTTTCTGAATAGACTTTGCAGAACTTCATGTACACGATGCTCAGAGATGCAAATCCCATTGCTGCCAAGATTTCTTTAGATGTGATGGTGGAGCTCTACAAAAGAAATATCTGGTAAGCGTCTGTTGCTCACATCTTACACTAATTAATGTTTAATGTCTTATAAATGTTTATTGTCTTTACCGATATGCCAGTGTTGGTACCACACTGAAATATTTTCATTTTTATCTGGAAGATTACAAGATTAATAAAAAGCCAAGCTATCTTTTCCATAGCATTCCATTCACATTTTATAAATGTTTACAATGTGTTGCCTTATCTAAGGCTTTGTTTATAACATCCAATAGGATTGGACCATTAAACTGCAATGATTCTACGGTCTCTCTTGATTATACTAACTATATGTGACCCCGTCAGGGAAAACCAGGCCAAAGTTGCTGGGCAACTTATTGAGATATCGTGTAAATATTGTCACTCACATTAGCGACAAAACTTAGCCACTCTGTATTATTGCTGTAAATGAAAGATAACAGTCTCAGATATTTATCGGAGTACATATTTTTATCAAAAACTAAACTTAAAAACTTAAATTTACAAAAAAGTTGTTTTGAAAAAAACAAATTTTGAAAAAAAAAGACTTTGACCTGGTTTTCCCTGCCGGGGTCACATATTTGGTGTACTGCGGTTCTGAACCTTTATAAATTGGATCATGTCGCCAAAAAGGTTGGGGAGCCCGGGTGTGGATAACTTGGATAATAAAGAATAAATAAATTTTAACATTGTATTGCACAAAACTTGCAGCTTGTATGTTTTGGGAGGGGATTAGCTCAAAACAAGCTACTGCATGTTTGACATGTATAGAATGTCTTTTTAGGCCTTTTTGTAGTTGCACTTACATTAGAAATTAAGTAAAATTTAGGCCCCGAGTGGTTAAAGGCTAAGGCACTGACGCTGTGACCAGAGGATCACGAGTATGTTGACAGCTGGGGCTCAAGAGAGCAAAAATGCTGCTCTCTGGGCAGGTAGATCACTCTCCCAACCACTTTGGTTCCATCAGAGCTGGTGATCCTGCGATTTCCTCCAAGTGATTTGGATCCCCAGTGATGGTGCATCAGCGATAGTTCAAAAAGAGGCGGTAGCTGCATCACATGCATCGGAGGAGGCTTGTGCTTGTCTTCACCCTCCTTGAGTCAGGAAAATTGCAAAGTGATTGCGAGAGCCTCTAACAGACGGGATGGGTTTATTGGCTACTACTACTTTGGGAGGGGAAAAATTGGCAAAATACGAGAAATTAAATAATATTTAAAAGATGTATTTACACAGACATTGGTCACAAAGTTTTTAAAAGACAAATTAGCAAATCTTAGAGTTTGGTAGTGTGTTCCATAATTTAGGAGCAACAACCTCAAAAGCTCAAACTACACAGGTCTTCAGTCTGGAATGTGGAACAGCGAGCAGATTCAAGTTACTTGTGGTACGTGTATGTGTGGTATGAAGTAACTCGGCTATATACATGGGAGCCTGACTTTAGGACTGAATTCTTATTGATGCTAATATAATCAAATTGGGTCAATGTACAGTGGTGGTCATTTTAATCAGTCTGATAAATATACAGTATGTAAAGCTGTTTATCTGCTCTGCAGGTTGCTATTTAGGCAAAATGAGTACTTGAACAGGTTCTATTGCGTTTACACAGCACTATTCTTGGATATTGAATTTTGTCCGTTGCCTTTGGCTTATTTTTCTTTTGTATTTTAGGAATGATGCTAAAACTGTGAACGTCATCACAACAGCATGTTTCTCCAAAGTCACAAAGGCAGGAAGAACTTCTTTTTCTTCATGTGATTTAATCTTGACACCATGGGTCTGTCTCAGTACCCAGTGAGCTCTACATAGACAGCATTTTAAATCACAATATGTGCTGCTGAGAAGTGTATCAATTCTTAAATACCTCTAAAATAAAAGCCAAGTTTAAGTGCCAGTTGGGTGCAGTGGGCAGGAATAAGTGATGTCATTGCTGTCTAACTACACCATCTCATTCATCTGTCTTATAAGGGTGGGTGATGGTTAGAACACTGAGTACTTAGACAGCTGTCACTGTTTAGTTAGGGAGCTCACTGGCTATTGAGACAGACCTGACGTGAGGTGTGTGTAGGTTCATTTTTCTGTTTGGTTTGTTCAGATCCAGGTTGGTGCACTGATGTTTTTCTTGGGCAGAGATGAAGATGAGAAAGACAGTAATTCAGAATCTGAGGTAAAACACCAATGTCAAAGATCTGCCTAAAATTTACATTTTTACTTTTATGGCGGAACTCTTCTGAAACCACAGAGTTATTATATTTTCACTGTTTGTTAAAGCAGTTTCTTCTCCAGCTTCAGATTCAAGTGTTGCAACAATACAGTGAATACAGCCTTTATTTACCTTTTTGGGGTCTTTCCAACCTTTAATATGTGAGGATATTTATCTTAAATTGTGAGTTTTGTGCATAATTTGTGTTTTCCACTGAGCTGTTTTACATTTTCAGGATGACGGACCTTCAGCCAGAGATTTAATGGTTCGATACTCAACAGGAAAGAAAACATCCAAAAATAAGAAGAAGCTGGAAAAAGCGATGAAAGTCTTAAAGGTATTTTATTTGCTGTCTAACTTCTGTGCATCACAGATGAAGATGATGATGATGATGTAGTATCAGGCTGCAGTTGATCACAATTATTTGTTTTTGTAGAAACATAAAAAGAAGAAAAAAGCAGAGGTTTTTAATTTTTCTGCCATCCATCTGATTCATGATCCACAAGGTAGTCTGCCTTTCTTTCTCTCATTCTTTTTTTCTTTCATTTGTTTTTTTCCTTTCTCTTTTTCTATTTCTTTCACTTTTTTCTTGTTTTTTCCTTCTTTATTTCACTTTTTCTTTCTCTCACTTGCTTTCATTTATTTCTGTATTTCTTTCACTTTACTATTTCTGTTTCTTTGCTCTCGCTTTCACTTTCGTTCCTTTATTTTTTTTTCTTTCACTTTTTTTGTTCTTTTTTTTCTTACCTTTTTTCTATTCTTTTTCTTTCTCATTCTTTTTATAAAAATTTTGTTTTACAGATTTTGCAGAGAGGCTCCTGAAGCAGCTGGAGAGTTCTAAGGAGCGTTTTGAGGTGAAGATCATGCTGATGGAGCTCACCTCCAGACTTGTGGGAATTCATGAGGTAAATAAATGAACAAATGTGAATAAATAAGTCAGACTCAAATTAGAATGACACCAAACATGTTTATTATTAAGTAACTCTAGATTAGAATAAATCTTTCGTTTCTCCTGCAGCTTTTCCTCTTCAACTTCTACCCGTTTGTCCAGCGTTTTTTACAGCCACATCAGCGAGGTAAACATCAGCCTTCCTTAAATATCATAGTTCTTCATATGACTGTGACTCATTAAAGCATTATGTAGTATGAGAGAGGCTACACTTCGCCCTCCTCATCCTAAATATAGTCTTGTCAGCCAAGACAGATTTGCTGCTTTAGAGCTGTGAGGCTAATGTAGCTAACAAGCAGTAAAAGAATGATTCATAGCACTGTTAATACAAATGAGCTTTTTTAATGTTGATAAGCGCTCTAATGTTTGTGTTTTTTAGAGGTTACAAAAATCCTGCTGTGTGCTGCTCAGGCTGCCCATCAACTGGTTCCTCCTGAGGTAACTCGTACTATGAGAAAACTCTTTAGCCAGAAGTTTGCTTTTTTCATGAAATGATATGAAAATGAAGAAACTGCCAGGCTGTTTTATTTGAGGTGTAATTGTCACTTCCATCCGCAGATCATTGAGTCTGTACTAAAGACCATCGCCAACAATTTTGTCACTGACAGGAATTCAGGCGAGGTCATGACTGTAGGGTAGGTTGCTCCTCCAATGTTTTGGTGTTAATGTTGCTACTGATCAGTATGGATGCTCATATTACAGCACTTGGTGTCAGTATTTGAATATGCCATTATGCATGAAAATGTGATGCAAGTATTCATTACGTTCACATAAGATAAGAAGAGTAATATACAGAACTGTGTTTACAGGGCTGTAAAGTGACAGTTGTGCTTACATTTCATGTTATACATAACACACTGCTACAACAAAACGAGTGCTTCAACTTGAGAACCAGTGATACACTGTTAAAAACGAAGTTCAGCAACTTCCTGAAAAGTCATCAGTCATCTGTTTTGTCAATTTTGCATCATACGGAACGATGATGATAATAATAATCATTATTATTATTATCATTATCATTATTACTATTATTATAGGGTTTTTTTTATGTAATAAAACAAATAGAAAAATGACACTTTCAGGACACTGATGTCATCAGATCAGTACATAGCTGTGTAAATTGTGCTCAAATAAAAAAGCTGAAATTCCCCTTTGAGGCCATATTAAGTCACCATTAATGCAGCTAATAAAGCTGATTAATCTATACCACTTTAGCTAGAACCATAAACAATGAACAGATTTTTCTGTCCTCAGTGTTTCCTCAGTAAACTTATGTATCAGCACCGTTTCATCCACTGGGGAGAAAAAACCTTGTGAAGACAAGGATGTCCGCATTCATCACTCTTCAGCATTCAAGACATCTTATAAAGAGGACAACCAGTGCCTCGACTAAAGGCTCCCATACACCCAACGACTTTGAAAAAATTCTGAAAAGATTTTTAACAGACTAAAGTCTGACACCATCTCACATCTACAGACTTTTTAATCACAGTCTAGTCACAGTCTAAGATTTTGGAAAGACTGTGGATCTTGCAGGGTCACTAATTTAAAGACTACAACTAGATTCTTTTGAGATTATTGCCCATCTGCTTTTGTTTTACATAGAATTAATGCAAAATGTGTATTTATTTAACCCCATTCAGTAGTGTTTAGTTAGCTTTAGCATAGCCAAGACACCTGGGATTTCGAAGGCTTCACCAATTTGTCCACTTTTTTCCTTTTCGTCCCCGTTGTGTAGTAAATGGTAAAACACTCTTGCTCGCTCCACACCTCCATTAGGTTCTCCTTTTTTTTTTCTACAGTTCAGGAGAACTGTAGTTTCTGAGCTCTACCCGTCAGAAATTTGTGTATTTACTATTTGCCTTTGCAGCTTTCCGTAGCTCTCCTATTGGTTCCCAACAGTATTTGCTCGGGTCAACCAGGGTTCAACTCTTACGACTTGTGATAATATTAAACATGTTTGATTTTATCGGAACACCTCGACACGAAAAAGACTGACAAACTTTCAGTTCTGACCACCTTACACTTAACGATCGAGATGACGCGACTGCAACTCGACTCTAGCAAGACTCGTGATTTTAGCCCAACTTTGAAAATTTGCGACTGTAAAATCGCGTGAAAGTCGTTAGGTGTAAGGTAGGCTTAAGTTAACAATCTGCAAAAGTTATCAAAAATCAAACTGAGAACAAATGAGGCCTGTAAAAATTGTTATAAGTGTGCACTCCAAAAAGGTAACATGACTGAGAATTAACATCAGTACTGATTGTCTTTCTCTATCAGTATTAATGCAATCAAGGAAATCGTGGCACGTTGCCCACTCTCTATATCAGAAGATCTGCTGCAGGACCTCACCCAGTACAAGTCTCATAAAGACAAGAGTAAGTTTCTCTCTCTGAGTTTGTGTAGGGGAGGTTTGACATGGTCAATAAAATCCTGTAACAGTAGCCACGTTTCTATCTCTGTGGTTAAGAAGTGTTCATATTCAGCTCTCCTGTTTTTGTAGATGTGGTGATGTCTTCCAGAGGCCTAATTCAGCTCTTCAGAGACCTGAACCCTCACATGCTGAGCAGAAAAGACAGGGTGAGAACTCCAAACCTGTTTAAAATCAATAACATTTGAAATGTTATTTCAAATGTTGACAGACTGAATTAAAAACGTTGTAGAAAGAGGAAAATAATGTAGTTATGTATGTTTATCTGTGGAAGCTCAATTCATAGATAAATTCACAAATTCTATGTTAATTAATTATTCATTAAAAATTACAGAAATTGTCACTGAATCATTTATCCTTGTGTCCGAGTATTACTAATGTTCATTCCATTCTTTGATTCGGGCCCATCAGGGGAAACCAACAGAGGCATCGACTGAGGCCAGAATCCATGACTATGGTGAGCTGGAGGCTAAAGACTACATTCCTGGAGCTGAAGTACTGGACCTGGAGGATGAACCAAAAGGAGAGGATGATGAAGGTTACAAATAAGATCTTTTTAAAACTTTCATTTAAAGGAGTAATTTTCCCGAAAAAACAAAAACGCAGCAATTAAAGTAATTGTAACAGAATGCCAACATTAACTTCGCTGAGAACATTTACAGGCCCTTAACTAAAGGTTATTAGTCATCTTAGAAACCACTACAGTTAATGTAGAGCAGTAGAAAAGATGCACAAAAGTACCAAAAAGCTTGCATTTATTTCTTTCTCCATTAAATTGGTCACTTCATAAAAACATCACATTGTATCTATACGATATCCATTTTATCAGCTCCACTTAACACGGGTGTACTTTGTAGTAAAGATGGAAGGATTAGTTGGCCATTTCTTCAGTACTGGCAGATTTTTCAGGCCAAATATGCAGTCGGCCAATATTTAGGCAGATCCTGACCTAGGCAGATCCTGACCTGGTCAGATCATATTTTGCATGTTACTGCAGAATTGTGCAAAGTCACAGGATGCTGGAGTTCCTCTTTTAATTGCTAGATGGCAGTGTGGACCTCATTTCACGACTCAAACCAGTGAAATCTGCTCAGAGTGCTAACAGATTATAGCCATTCTGGCATTTTTTACTGTATCTGAGGTTAACAAAATGTGTTAATGTGAGTCGTGGGAGAACCAGATTAAAGACTAAGACCACTTGCCATGTAATCATTCCGCCCAGTACAGTAAATAATAATTCATCTTGAGACGAGGCACAGAGCATTACAGAGTTTGCCTACAATCAGCCATTCATGCTGAAAGACGAACTGTATCTGCCACAATAACACTGAATGGTCAATTTACAAATTACAAACTGTAGCCCATCTGTTTCTCTGTGCACTTTGTTAGCCCCCTTTCGCCCTGTTCTTCAGTGGTCAGGACTGTTACGGACCAGCTATTATTTGTGTGATGGATCCTTCTGCACCACACACGTCATTTTGCAGTGACATCTACTTGTATCAGCATAACACGTTCATCAGATACAGCAGAGCTGTTATATCCAGATCTTCAATATTGGCCTGGACCACATTTTTCAACCTGAGGTTAGGTTGGTTAAGACTAGTCAGACCGAGAGTTGATCTGTGCTGTTTATATAATTGTCAACAGTTAGATTAACAGTCTTAGAATAAAGCCAATGGTGTGCCCTCCAAATTCAATTTAACACACTTCTGAAGAGGACAACCTCATTATTGTACATCACTACTGACAGGACTGTTGAAAAATTCTGTGCATCCTTTGGCTCCTGGTTGCATAAACTGTAAGGCTGCTTTAATATACAGTGTCTGTATTATCCTTCAACAGGTGGCTGGGAGAGTGCCAGCATGAGCGAGGATGATGATGATGGAGAATGGGTGAATGTGCACCATTCTTCTGACGAAAATCAGGAAGAAGTGGTGAGGAGCTTATATTATTGTCAGTTAATTGATCGTTGTGGTTGAGTTTGGTGAAGCAGAGCATTTGGTCACAGTAGTACGATGGAACTTTCAGAAAGCAAGTACTGTAAATGTGTCTGTGTGCTTGGATCAGGCAGAGAAGCTCCAGAGTATCCCTGTGGAGGAGAGGAAGGCTAAAGCTGCAGCAGTGAGTGCCAGTCGACTTCTCACACAGGACGACTTCAAAAAGATACGTCTCGCCCAGATGGCTAAAGACATCAAAGCTGCACCTGGAAACAGCCAAAAGAGAAAGAGTGCTGGCAGTGATGAGGAGACGGAGAGGTAAATTGTTGCATTATTACAAAATTAAAATCCTGAGAAATGAATGGACTCCTTTAGTATCTTACATAGTTATTGTCCTTTATTTCCACCAACATCTGGTTATTGTGTTTGACATCAATCACTTTAAATCATAGTTTCTAGGGATGCACCGGTACCACATTTTTTAAAACAGAGTACGAGTACTTACATTTAAGTACCTGCCGATACCAAGTACCAATAAGAGTACTAATAAATATCAATACTTACAATTAAAATGAAACTGAGCCTGTATGTGTGTCTTATGGCTCCAGTTAGATGTGTTTGTGATCTATTTAATCTAAACACCTAAGATAATGATAACAGATTACACATTTCCCCTTTATACACTGAAACATTCAAAAATGAAACATATCAGATATACATAATCATCACCGTTAGCGAACTAGCTAGCTACATTACGTTAGCTTACCTTTTTGTAAAGCTCGTGGTGGTGAGAACTGAGGACCTCTTGAGGTTAGTAGTGCTTTTCCCAGTTATTTTACATCCACAAACTTTGCTTTGTTTTGTTTTGTGTGGCAGCGAAAGTGAAATTACTCCATAAATCGCTTCTTCTCTTCCGTCGAAGCTGCGGCTGTGACGTCAGGTCGTTGTGTTGTTGACTGACTGTGAAGCTTAGCGTGCTTTGAGGAAGTGAGACGTGCGGCAGGTTTACTTTAAAAAGCGGATTACTGGACAAAAACATTATTTTAGTCATTCTGTGACATTTTCGTTTCGTTTTTATTCGTCGACTAAAAGTCTAATACTTTTAGTCATAGTTTTCATTTTAAAATTTTAGTTTTTATTTAGTTTTCGTCTCGTTTTCGTCAACGAAATTAACACTGCTTTTGTCACCTTCATTCACCTGGAAATACCTCCACACCGCGGACATAGCTGCTCCTTCTCTACTACCGGGCTGGTTATTCCACTGTTTTCGTCACAATTAAAGCAACTGCTTTTGCTCTGCTTTTGATTTATTTTTGATTTTAAAATTTTACTTT
>BRDA01001250.1:0-15890 GCA_036984385.1 Crenuchus spilurus | reverse complement strand
TTTTTTTTTTTTTTTTTTTTTTTAAATTTCATTTATTTTGTGGCGCAAACTAATACTGTCTGTTAGAAGGAAACGAAGCTCCCATCACGCTGGTATCGGATCCTGTAGTATCGGAGCACTTTTATGAATACGAGTACAAGTACACGCACACGCACGTGGTATCGGACAGATCCCCGATGCTGGTATCGGTATCGGGGCATCCCTAATAGTTTCCAATCTTTCTCTGTCCCTTACACTTAAAGGCACAGTAACAGATATAATGTTTAAGACTGATGTATGTAAATGAGTCAGAGTTACAGTGGATATAATAATGAATGTGAATTGAATGACTATAGTGTGTGCAATTCAATTGAAAATCAGCCTGAAATCATTTAGGAAGACGGGGGACTTTGTGGTGTGACTGTTTAGAATGAACCAGAATCACATTTAAACTCATGTTAAATTTTAAACATTACGTACCTGCCATCAAATAAGTGACTAACTCCACTTTAAGTTACATCTTACAGCATGCTTTCAATCGAATTGTACAGATGGGTCACATTTAAAGGTTGAGTGTTGTTTTTTACCACAAAAGCCTTTTATCAGGAGTCTGTAAATTTTCTATACCACTGTATGTACAAACGTTTTTTATTAATCATATTAACAGTTAATGACCAGTGGCTGCTTTACAGCTTAGTTTACATATTTGGACTGGGCAAAACCTGTAGCAAACGTTTGTCTAAAAAGTGTGGAAATCTAACTTTTTATGCACGTTTCCTCTTAATGTTAAATGGGCTCATTTAATTCTGATCTTTAATTGGAAGATTTATTAGTACTTCATCAGTTCACATGATGTATTTCAGAGGGGAACTGCTCACACTGAGGGACATTGAGCGTCTGCACAAGAAACCAAAATCGGACAAAGAGACCAGACTGGCCACAGCTATGGTAAGAATAACCTCATACAAACTGAAGAAGTGTTTACATTGGTTTTCTGTACAGAAGACCTGCTCTAGGACCAAGTTATGATGTTTTTGTTTATTTATTTATTATTAGATTAGATTCCACTCTTTGCCGGTGTGATTGCACACAATGGAATTTGACCTCCACATGTAACTCATCAGTGCATTGAAACACACTAGTAATCACTAGGATGTGAAAATATGCCCAAGTGGTGGGCATCCATATCCACAGTGCCCAGAGAACAGTTGGGAGATTAGGTTCCTTGCTCAAGGTCATTTGTCATCATGACCTGCCTGGGGTTAAACTGTCAATGAGGCGTGTGCTGCATTGTGAAGGCTTTACATTCGATGTTGGAACTTCGTGAGGATCTGGTTGTATTCAGACACCAGGCCATCAATGAGGTCAGGTTGATTAGCAGTGTTGGATCAATAGGCCCGGCTCACAAGCTCATAGTTAAATCATCCCAAAGGTATTGGATGGAGTTCTATAACTGTAAAAAAAAAAAATATCTGACCCTGGGATGCTCCAAAGCTATTGGTCAATTCATTTCTATGGATATTTTACAAGTTTTTAATGTTTCAACCTGTGGCTAGCTCATTATGCCTGCTCTGAGTTTTATCACTTATTTGTTCCCTTTCAGGCTGGACGGACGGACAGAAAGGAGTTTGTGAGGAAGAAAGAAAAACTGAATCCATTTGCCAGCACCAGCAATAAGGAGAAGAAGAAGAAGAAGAACTTTATGATGATGAAGCAGAGCCAGAAAGTCCGGACCAAGGGCAAACGCTCCTTCAGAGACAAACAGGTACAGATGGATATGGTCTTGATTGTAGTACATTTGCATTGGAATTGAGTATAATCACACTCCAGTAAAAGTAGGTTTGTGTATTGTTCCTAATTCATTAGACATTTGGTTCCGAATATACAGTTTTTGATCCAAATATTGTAATATTTGCCCATTCTGTACGGCCACTATTTAATTGTTCTTGTTGCCTTCCCTCAGATTGCTCTCAGAGATTCACTTTTGAAGAAGAGGAAATACAAGTAGCATCTTGGACCAGGCTGCTAGATCTAGATCATCTGATGGGTTCAGTTCAGAAAAAAGGACTGTGGACCCTTCGTTTTTGCCTGGCATCAGTATCTCTGTACAGTACTTTGTGTATGACTAATTGTCATGTTTAAAAACCTGTATTAAATACATTTTACAGTTAAACTTAGTGGAATTACATCTGTCTCAGTCAAAAGTAATTAATGCATGATTATATTATTTTACAATTTAAAAATGTTTATAACTTTGTTTATACACTACTAGCCAGAACATTAAAACCTAATGTGTAGGCCTCCCTTGAGCCTGAAATGGATCTGACTGAGATACACAAGAATCTTCCTACAATCTGTGAAGGTGTCCTGTGATATACGCCCTTAAGACCTTAACAGCAGATCCTTCATGTCCTGTAAATTGCAAGTAGGTGACACC
The DNA here is from genome assembly GCA_036984385.1 of Crenuchus spilurus. Classification (NCBI taxonomy): domain Eukaryota; kingdom Metazoa; phylum Chordata; class Actinopteri; order Characiformes; family Crenuchidae; genus Crenuchus; species Crenuchus spilurus. Next base: position 13,474 of record BRDA01001250.1, on the reverse strand, counting down.
ATGGTTTGAACATTTTTTTTGCAGCGTGGCAGAGCTACATTATCCTGTTGAAAGAGGTTTACTGGCATTAAGGGGGTGTTTCAAAGTAACATCCATATAAATGCCAACACCCTGCCCCCTACCCACTTGTCTTCTTGACATTGTGCATCTTGGTGTCATGTGATGCAGTCTTGACACCTTTCTATCAAAAACAGCCATTTCTTGTGGCATTAAACCAGGTGCCTACAGTTCTATTACCGGTTCTACATTCCTTAGTAGGTATTAAGCACTACATATACTGGGAACCCCACATAACCTATGGTTTCACTTCACTGGTTGGTGGTTTTTAAGTCGTTCACTGGCATATATGCCAAGGTTTTCAAAGAGCAGCATATCTGTGTCAGCAACACATAGTACACTTTAAACATACAATGAGATGGCACTTTATGGTAAAATCAGAACTACAAATTCAAAAACTGCAATAAGATGCTAATTTTTTAAAACGGCACTATTTTTTCTGCATTTGATCCAGTTTATTGCTTGTGGGTCAGACAAGAACATGTTGCATTTCTAGAGATGTATTTTAGCCTACCATACCTCTACCAATTGGTAGAGATGGCACAATCCCATTGTGTTGAGTTCAATTCCTTCTTCAGTAACATATAGTGATGTAAATGTGCTCTATCAAATGATTGAGCAGAATATTAATGTTAAAGATAAATGTACAGCCAGTATTCTTATTTTGAGGCTCATCTTTACAAGGATATAACTTTCAAATTTCATATTTTGTTGTAATAACACTTTCAGCCTCAAATATGTTCCTCCATTTCAACAAACCAATTGGATCTTAATAAAAAAAAAGCTCTGCTTTGATTTTTGAGAGGTTCCTAAAATGAAACCTTTTCAGTATTTGTTTAATGTAACAACTACGAATCAACATTAGAGGGAAGCATCTTTCTGTGCAGTCTTAGTTCTACAATAAATGGTCATATACACAGATTTGATCCTAAAATCCACAGTCAGCATCAACAATGAAACAGAAACCAAGAAAATTCTAAAATAAAAGTACTTTTTTCCATATGTTTTAGTGTGATACAGGACCAAACACTACCTAAAATCACTGGAGAGTGTAAGAGGATACTACAACAGGATAATGATCAAAAAGTGACCTTCAAATATACGGTTATGGTTTAGTGATCACATTAAGTAGCATAACCTTTAACTCCAGAGTAAACCTGTGAGCTGAAGAGATTCCACACAGTAAGGACCAGAAAGTGAAGGGACAGGAGAATTTTTTGGATGATGTATACAGAACTGAATCACTTTATATGCTCTGCTTATCTAGTGTTGAAGAATACTTTTTTAACAGGAGAAAGCTCTACTAATGTGTAAACGTTCATGTTCTGGACATACACCAACTAATCAACTGAGTTGAATTTAAACGTGATTGGTTGCTGAGAATCATCTGAGGAAACTGGCCAATAGAGGGCACTAGGGTGCCGAACCACATACAATAGCGTTTCCATTTAAATTTTTACACATGCACAATAACATGTAATACATAAAATATATTGGGAGAAATTAGCTTCCTGCTTCATTCTCTCTCTGTCTTCTGAGGTAACAGAAATATTGTCCAGTCAAAGAAGCAGCAGCCAATCACTGACCTGCTGCCACAAGATGTGTGCATAACAACACAAATGTAGCCAATCATCCTCCTCAAATCTGTTAGATAAAGGATGCTTTGCTTTCAGTCAGTGGTTTTAGGAACATCTGACGTCATTGACATGTAATACATGTCTCTAGAAATTACTAATATTTAGTCTTAATATTGTTTTTGCTCATTCAGACTCATTTGGTAATCTAAAGATACATACTGTACTTTCGTCTTTGCACATTGGTAATATATGTCTTGTAAACACCACCATATTTCTTCTTAAACAGCTAAGATATAGATATGCTTTGTATGATTTCATCTGCACAGTAGTGTGTCACAGAGTTAGTGTGTTTTAGTGTAAGCAGAGCTAAAGTATTTGATAAACTAAATGTCTATTAATGTATTAATTTCTAATAAGTGTGTTTTACTTTTGTGACTTTCAGGCCTAGTGCACACGTAGCCGGGTATTTCTAAAAACGAATATCTCCCCTACATCGTTTTCAAAAATAATATACACATGAGATCGTTTTAAGAAAAGTTTTCATCCACATGAATCCGCATAAATACGCCGTAGAGTGTTGTCATAAAGACGCCAAGCGCATAGATGGCAGTGTAACACAAAGCTAACGCCCATGTCAGCCAATCAGAATCCTTCAAAACAAAAAATTAAGTAACAAAAAACTTCTCCTTTGCTCCTCCACGTATTGGAGAAGCTGAACTTGTAAAAACAAACACGCAAAGAGTGTTTGAATTAACATAAAAATGAAAACTACTTTGCTGGCGTTCATCCTTCCACAGCAAGGCAGTCAGTTACAGTGGTCGCGCATGACATCACAGCATCATTTGTCGCAGATTGTGATGTTCTGGACTCTAAAACGCCGTTTTCATACGTACACACGCAAACACAAAAACAGAGTTTTTCCAAAATCTCCACTTTGGCCGGAGTTTTCATAATCATTCGTTTTTGGTGTAAAACTGCGTTTGCATGTGGACGAAAGACCCAAACGCATAAAAATATTTGCGTTTATTCAAATACCCGGCTACGTGTGGACAAGGCCTCAGACTGAACTTCCATAACGCACAGCTGTAATCCAATCATTCTGCTTAATGAAACTGTTTCTATAACACACCTCCAGTCTGCTCAGACTCAGACACATCAGACAGACTCACTGGGGCACAGTAATCAGATCACATAGACTCACTGAGACATAACAACAAGCAAATTAGACCAACCCAATATGAGAGTAATCACTTCCTGCTAGATCACTTGACCATCTAACCCTGAGGTGCACAAATCAGGAGTTCAGCACAGTTGGAGCTTTTTCCTCCATTTTCTCCTACAAAACAGCAACAATAATCCTCCATTCTGACTCCACACTGTGTCTGAACTAATTACTCATAAGAGAACTATCAATGCCGGGACACTGTCAGTCTGCAGCAGAAACTACTCAAGTCATTTCTCAATTAGCACAATGTAAAATACAAAGAAAGTAACCAAACATCTACCTAATGTAGACAATGAAAGTGAATATAAAGTAGGCACTCTGCTCATCTGTTTCAATCACTGAACAGGTTATCAGTCATAACTTCTTTACAATCCAATTCCTACACAGTATTTTAGCTACAATACCTCCATAAACAATAAAACTCATGAAAACAATCATCTTCAGTCATATATTTTAAAACTCTTCGGTTACAACAGACACAGAACAGAAAACTGTCCCTCACGAATGACAAATGATTTTCAAACGTAAGTTTTATCTCCAACATACCAAATTAAAATGTCTCAACAGTTGATATCATTTTTCATTTTGGCATTATGTGTCACAGACCACAAACCAATTGAGGCAAGATAAAGGTTTACTGTCCTATCCTGTTTGCAAGACATCTCTTAACAGGGCTCTAGACTAACTTTTTGCACTGGTTGCATTGGTGTGCCTAAATTTTTTTCTTAGGTGCACCAGCACAAAAGTTAGGAGCACCCAAATTTTCGACCGCATCGCATTTAACACCAGTTTTACAGGTTCACTTTTTTTTTTTTTATTGCTGTCCACATAGGCAATATTGACTTGTAAATGATTAACTAACAATCTGGTCAACATAAATTTCTGTATTTGAAGCAATTCTACAAGAAAAGTAACTTACTGAAAAAGTGTTGATGCTTAAAGTGCTTCACTGAGCTGACATTTTAACTTAAAACATCTCAACATAAATGAATAAAAAAAAATGCAGTGCATTATATTATCAGCTTTACTGTATCTTAGCCAGGGAAACTGGTCAAGCCACAGTCTTCAAAATGTATACACTTTCCCCCTTTTATTTTCAGTGGGTTCTGGCTCAGAGTCGATCGTATGTGGCTCATTATCTGATGTCATCTCTGGACCATGGCTCGACATAACCTGGGAGCAGGGTTGCCAGGTCCAACAAAAATATCCAGCCCAAAGTCAGTCTAAAACCCACCCTTCAGAAGCTTAAACTAGCCCAAAATATGTCTGTCACACGTTTGAAGCAAATGGCAAAACAACTATGAGTGTATGACTTAGTATTTTGTTTATAAGGGATTTATTATCAGTCCATCAAACCTTTTTCTTTTTCCCAGTCCTTGCAATATCTCTCGTATTTCCCCAATTACCTGGCATACCTTCAGCTAGTGACTGTTTTTCTGTGAATGTTCAGTAGTGAATGTTCAGTTCATTGCATCCTTATTTCTTGTGTGTTTAAATGTAGAAGTACAGCATTATTTAATTTCCAAAGCTGAGCAGATGACAGACAACAGTACATATCAGCCAAACCATCAATCATGTAAGCTGTAAACAAAATCTGAGATGATGACCCATTTTCTAATCATTTTCAGTCATATGTCTTTAAATTCTGTCGGTATTAAAATGTTACTGGATCGTCTCAGCGTGTCCTGGTCATGATTACTTTCTTGTTTATCTAATTATCAAAGCATAGATATGGCCAAAAGAGTGTCCTGCTTTTTTTTTTTTTAAGGTTGACACGAGTGTGGTGGTCAGCATTTCTGTAGGAGCCGTATCTCACTTTATTATCTGTCACCAGTGCACATCTGACCTGTTTGCACATGCATCAGCAGTGACTGTTTATGAGCTATTTATGAATGTGTGAGCACAGACACATTCCATAATCAAACAGAAGCACAAACACACACACACACACGCACACACACACACACGCACACGCAGCTGGACCACAGAAGCTTACTGCTGGCCTGGGTTATAGCCTTTTTTAGAGTTTAGCTCAGACTTCATGGCCTTATCATTACTGCTACAACATTATAACTTCATTAAAAGTCGTTTTCTCTTTATAAACAAGTATTACACTGCTTACTATAAAAAAGCTTATTATATTATTATCCTCAACAAGGCTCATTTTACAGCTTCATAAGGGCCCAGCAGCAGGCATTACTATTTGGTGACAGACTCGGGTCCACTCCTGGGACTTCAACAGAACAGCAGCGGCTGCAACAGGTGATCATACAAAGCACATCAGTTAACATTTTTGTATCTTCTTGATATTTATTCCACACACTGATCCAGACAATACTGTTGCTGTTTGTAACAGTTTAAGTAAACAATCTGTAACTGTATGCATGTATATATGGCAGAGGTGGGAGCAAGTCCCTCATGTGCAAGTCACAAGCAAGTCTCAAGTCATTGCCTTCAAGTCTCAAGCAAGTCCCAAGTCAAGTCATACAAATATGGTCTGATCTGCCCCAGTTTACACATTTAAATCAATATAGACCAGGGATACTCATTGCGCAGCTCCCGAGCCACATGCGGCTCGCCGTGCTTTATTGGTGACCCTCGTGACCGGTTACAAAAGTACGCCAGCACAGCCAAAGTATTTTAAAAGCATGCTACAGAGACATATACTGTAATGCGCTTTACATTCCAAGCACTTACTCTCTCATTTTGCCTCAATTAAAGTTGGTTCCAAATCGGGGATAGTGTGGAACCCTGCAACACAGGCACTGTTTCCAACAGCAGGCTGCACGAGACTCTGCCGTTGCCAGGTTCACGGTTTAACACTTATAAAAGAACTAATAAAACACTATTACATAACTTACTTAATGGCTTACTTCCCCCACCAAGAGGGTCACGCCATTTCTCCGTAACCTATTAATGCATCTCTCGAAGGTGCTTCTTAATGAACATTTCAGAGCACAAAAAAGTATTACATCATCAACTGAGTAGTAGATAAAATAAAAATAAAGTATATAAAAATAAATAAAAACACCTATAAAACAATGTCTGAAATGTTAATATTACAAACATTACAAAACATTACATCAAACCATAAAAACATCCAAATAAGGTTTTTAGTACAGTATGCCACATACTATTCATGCTATTTTGTCCAGTTCACATCCACACTAGCAAACATCTCTGCCAAAACATTAAAGAAATATTTAACTTTAGCATAACTTTCAAATATAAGCAATCTTATCTTTACATATGCTAGATGTCAAGGATGCTAGACATTGTAAATTGCATATATTTAAATTAAAAATCAAGTCTTTTCGAGTCATCTGTCTCAAGTCTAAGTCAAGTCTCAAGTCATAAAGGCCAAGTCAAGCAAGTCTCAAAATCCTCAAAAGAGTCCTCAAAATTGTGACTCGAGCCTGACTCGAGTTAAGTCATGAGACTCAAGTCCCCCACCTCTGATATATGACATTATTTACAAAATGTGCTGAATATCTCAAAATTACACTGTTTATTACATCACATTTGATAATGTATATATAGACTTAAATCAAGAGGTGTGAGTATATTGTTTATTTAATAACGGCTTTGAACGTGGCTCAATCAAATTTTAGTATGTTTTATTATATTCAATAAAGCATGCACACTGTGTGCTCCTAAACCGAAAACTTTAGCTAAAGCATTTCACAGACACAATTTTGTTTGTGTTTTTGATTGTAGAGCAGAAGCTACATTAAAGCAGGCTTCAGGAATTGATGGGGAGGGGTTTGTGGGGGTGGAACCTTTTCCAATCCACTACCCAAAGTGTATCAGGTTGTTCCCAGATGTGAATGCTCAGTATGAAATCACATCTGGCACCAGGACACTACAGCCACATTATCTCTCAGAGCTTTAACTGCATGTGTAACTGAATAGAACTAAACTGTAAACTGAACTCAGCTGCTCTGACTTCTGTAAAGCATTAACACTCTCTCTTACTCACTCACTCACTCTCATTTATTTTATCCTAGTTCAGGCAAAACTTGCCACATACACAAGCAGGAAAAAACACAGATTGTGATGCTACACAGATCATCTCCAGACTAGTTAAAGCCAGAATCACCATAGACTTTATGTTTTACAAATGTATGAACCTCTGGAGAGGTTTAGATTGCTGTGGTGTTGGGGGGAAGTGGTGTGTTTGGTGGAGGACAGGGAACACTTCTGTTCAGGTCAGATCAGCTCTGGTGCAAAGAGCTCAATGTGTAAATTGTTATGGCCAGCCATACATGCCCATAAATACATAAATGGATGGATAGATAATAAGATGTAGATGATACATAACTGACAATGCTGCATAGCTACAAGAATACACTTATACAGAGTGCACATGGACAGTAATTTTTCAGCTGTTTAATAATGTATGCAGTTATGGGAAGGTTTCAGGATGCACTTTGGGCCAGTTACAAACAAGGAGTAGGGAGACCTGAGCCTTTAAAAAGCAACCTGAATACTCTTCACCTCAATTAGTTGTCTTAAAAAATAATCAGCATCATGTGTAGGTGTGCACAGATTCATAGAAGTTTAAAAGCAGGTACGTCATGACTTCTCACTAAAGGACATGCAGTCTGGGTGTACACAGACTAAAATTTCCTGAGAAAGGCGTGTTCCTTATGACTTCTCAATAAATGGCAAAAGGAATCAAGGAAACAAATTGACTTACTAGTTGTGTATATTTTTATATCTAAAGTTAATGCTTTCAAACAAACATATTAATTGTTTATATTCAAACTTATTGTAAAAGTAAACAATATTAAGCATAAGATGAATAATAAGAAAATAAACAATAACAATCTTCTGAAGTCATTTTAATGCATAAGTTGCATTATGTCTAAAATGTATATAAAAAAAAATCATCCCCGCTCGACAATCAAAAAAGCACCCTGACCATTTTTTTTTACGCAAAAAAACGTGATAAACACACTAGTCTGGCCTAGAATCATTCAAATTTCGCGCGCTTCCAATGACATGATCCCAAATCAATTCCGCGCATGTGCAGTACGCTACTTCCGTAGTGGCTGTCAATGCTAATAACCGGTCGTTTTTGTGATGCAAATCATGGCTTTTGTAGTGGCCAGCATCGTAAAAGAACACTGCAGTCGGCCAATAAAAGATTGGCTAGGCATCAGCGTTGGCGCAGACGTAACACTAGATGCATTTTACCAGGAATACAGCAACAGGAGGCATGATGGTGACCCCATTTCACGTTTTCAACATCATTTTAATATTCGCTACATACTTTTCTACCATCAATCAAAAAAAAATAAAACAAACAAACAAACAAAAAAAACTCCCCCCGCACCAACATATTTGATGAAAAAGGATGATCAATTTTTTTTTTTTTACTTGGCCTAATAGTTATATTATAAATACAAATATATTTATATTTATACAAATATAATAGTAACCATTGTTAGAGGTTCCTACTACTAGCATTCAAATTACACTCTGGCTTTTGGGGGTATTGTCAAAGCATATCTAGCATAGTCAAAGCATATTTTGTCACAGGACTGATGCAAGCCAGAGGGTGAAGTCAAACTCCATTTGGAATGCACCCCATTTTAAGAACAAACTTGGAGACAACACTTCTGAGTTGGATTCAAGTACAGAGAGTAGAGCGGCAACTAAAAAATAAAGGCAACCCCAACACACTAAACAAATTCCACAGCCAGGAATTAATAAGTGCAGCAGAGATGGAAAAGTGTGGTGCACACATGCGTCCACTGCACATGGAGGGAATGATGGTAAAAATATTTGGCAACATAAATTTGAGAAATAGAACTGCATAAAAGCACATTCACCTCTCACTGCTGGGGTCTTGAGTTAAGAGTGGAGTTCCTATGTTCTTTCTGTTTGCATGGGTTTCCTCCAGGATCTATGGTTTTCTCCCCCAGTCTAAAAACATGGAGGTCAGGTGAACTGGTTACTCTAAATTGCCCTGGTGTGAGTGTGTGTGGTCAGTGATGGTTTGGTGGCCTGTCCTGACTCTAGCTAGAATAGTGTAATGTCCTGTACAGTGCCTAGTGAAGTGTTAAGGGGACTCAACGCAGCCCTGAATTGGAGTAAGCAGTTAAGAATCTGGATAGATGGAACTTTACAAAATATTAATTGGGGATTTTTAGCTTTTTAATAATGTGCATAAAAAGAAAGTAGTAAAAGCAAACAATACTTTTCATGCATCATATGTAGGTGTGCCCAGTTTCATAGAGGTTTACTGGCAAAGGCAGGAACATCCATTTCCTGAATTTCCCGCAAGGGATTAATAAAGTATATATCTATCTAGTATATATCTATCTATCTATCATGACTTCTCACTAAAAACTGCATGTAGTCTGGAAGGGGTGCACAAACTTAATCACTTTCAAAAAACAAACAGCTGAATGAAAATAGACTCTTTAACAGCCACAATATTATTTTGAGTACTACAAGCAATTTTTTAAATCAGAAAATACTTTCTTTTTTTTTTTACACATCAAATTACGGCAATATCAACAAATTTCTAGATAGCATAACATAGCAGTACCAGTAAGTTTTAACTAGTTCTAAATATGAGACCTGACTGGTTTACAAATGCTAATCCATGTGTAGCAACAACCAATGACTTCTCCTGTGTTCACCATTACGTTGTGTTAATTGTTGTCTTAATGGAAAAATGTTTGTTTTCCTACCTGTTTATAGTGTCACAGAAATAGAAACAACCATTAACAATAACTAAGAAAGTATACAGATTTAGCTAACCTAGCTACTGTTAGCAGCTTGATATTGCAAGTTGGCTAGCTGGCTAATTTAAAAGTTAATGCTAATCGTGTTTTTTTAACTGAATTGTCCTGGTTTAAAATTATTGTACTAATAGTATCTTCTCTAAGTCATCACTCCAGTATGCCCCATTACTTTGAAAGCCATGGTGCCAAAAAAAGGTTGCTCACTCTGATAAGTTGTTTTTGTTTTACTTTATAGGAGAGTCATCTGGACTGAATTCTCTGTCATTGTCAATCCATGGTTTACAAAATGGTCAACCATTGTTGACAAATTTGCTTTTCATATTTGCAGAAGATCCAAGATCTATTTTCACACTTGCTTTGCTTTACTGTATGACATACCAAAGCCATGCAGTTATACTTTGAAAATTGCTTTGAATCATTTCAATGAGCTATAAGTGTACCAACAATTTTGTCCATGTCTGTATGCTGTTGATGTTTAATCTAAAACAACAAACACCAACAGTACTTCTGATATATTTGAGTATTTAATTAATTTAAAAAAAGTAATGCAGAATGGTTATTTTTTTCATTTTTGTACTTACTTTAGTGATGTGTCTAAACATTTTATGACACCAGTCCTTTACAAAAAATACTGTGGTACTACAATGGTAGTATGATGTTATTACAATGGAAAAACTACCATGGTAGTACCATGATATTACAATGGCAATAATACAGTACTACAACTTGTTTAGCCATAGTGAATTACTATAGTAGTATTACTATGACAAAACTATACATTACACCATGATGGCATTGCCATATTTTTTGTAAGGGCTCTACTTAAGTTGCTTTTAATTAAAGCAACAAAAGGAATAAAGTTTGTTTTGAATGAATGTAACTTGCTTTGCTAGTTCTCGAGAAGTTCTACAGTAGGCTCAAGAATGCCAACAGACCTGTTACATTTTTGCAACAAAAATACAGGGTTGGGCAGCTGGGCATTGTGCCATTATGATTCAAATCTTGTTTTTAAAAGTTCATTTAGCAGCTTATTTGCATTTGAAAATAAGGTGATCAAAATAGTTTTATGTTCAGTAAAATAAAATAAATATGAAGTACTATCAAAAGGCACAAAATCACAATTTAAAACCATGTATCTCACGTTTTCCTCAGTGCTCACAGCCTTGCATGAATTGTTAACTTCATCAACAGCACACTAGAATTAATTTTATTAATGTAGAGGTAGTAAAGGATCCGAATACATTCAATATATTATTAACAGACATTTCATTAACTGCATAAATAAAATTAGTGTATACTGTGCAGAATTTAAATCAAGGACAGTGGGAAATGGCTCAAATGGTGGAGAAGTGAAAATATCCTGGCAGCGAGTTGTGTTAAATGTGACCCCGTCAGGGAAAAACACTACATATTTTGATCAAAAACAAAACTTAAATTCACAAAAAATTTGTTTTGAAAAAAACAAATTTTGAAAAAAAAAAGAATGACTTTGACCTGGTTTTCCCTGGTGTGGTCACAAATTTACTGGGAGCTACTTATATTCATTCAATTATTTTAACATAGATTTAAAAAGTCAGTGAAAGTAATATGAACTAGCTGCATAGTCCATTTGTTATCATAAAAGTGAAAGTAAAAGAAGCTTGATATAATTGTCTTTGCATGTGTATCCAAATACCAAGCATAGTTCTCAGACTGTGACTGTATAAAAGGGACCAGTCTCGTTTTCTGGCTTCACTGTGAAGAAACAACAACCATGTGCAGGATCGATAAAGACATTCTGATGGAGGCTCTTTCGGCCCTCACTGGGGCCATAGTGAGGCCTCTCAGTGACTTCAAAGGAGGCACCAGGATCATCATTCTAACCACTGATAATTACCTCTCTACTATCTTTGGTGTGCAGAATGATCCACTAAAATTAAATGCTGGCCCAACTGCTGCTGCTGGGCTGCCTGAAATGATGACTACTTTATGTCTAACCTCTCAGCCTGACTCTGAAGCCACAGCTTTGCGCAAGGAGCTTTTTGTGAATATGGATGATTTCTTTGACCCAAAGTTTGATTGTGATTTTATACGGCGCAAAAAAGACAACTCCAAATGCTGCCGTGGTGGGGAACCATACAGACGGCCCTGGGGGTGGTACCGCTTTGCTCTGAAGGTGCTGAATAAATACCCCGATGGGAATGGCTGGTTGGGGAAAGATGGATGGAGGTGTGATTCGGATGCTGAAGAATGGCCAGTTTCTTTCCACGGAACAGGCATTAAAGGAGCTAAAGGTATCACAAGCTCCAATTACACAGCTGGTCACCGTGAAGCTTACGGACGAGGAATCTATTCAACACCAGACATCCATATTGCAGATGACTATGCAATGAGCAAGACATTCACCTCCAAAAAAAATGGAAAGACTTATAAGGTCATCATGCAGAACAGGATCAACCCCGAGAGGAGAGTTAAAACGGAGAAAAAAGACTATTGGCTCATCAAAATTCCTGCAGGAACCTCACAAGCAGAGGAGAAGGAGATTGTTGAGGAAGCCATCCGTCCTTATGGCATTCTCATTAAAGAAGTGTAATTCATAAATTCTCCAAAATGTCATTTAATTAATATGGGACTGCTGTGTGTGTCTTCAGTTTACTTATGAAATTATGTTTAATATATAAATCACTGCTATCTGGAGATAACTACTTTGCTTAAATTCTTGTTTTTCAGATTAGTAAAATTGAGTTTTTAGAATTTGAATGACTATATGTATAAGACACTGCGTGGGATTTTTGTATCTTCCACACTTATAAATGACTTAAATGTAATCTTGCTTACTACCATGCTATGATTTATCTTCTATAACTACATCTCTTGAAACTGCCTTTGTAAGTGTAAGCAGTTAAATATGACAAAAACAAATCACTTAAGGTGAAATTAAATAAGCAAATGTATTATGGGAAGATAATACAATATAAACAATAATCAATAAAACAATCATGCTTACTGCTGTGCTGTCCTATGATTTGTCTTCTGAAACTGCCATTGTAAATATAAGTTATATTGCCATACGTATAAATATGTATGAAGTGTCTTGTAAACAGTGATTACATAAATTAGTGAGTATAACAGTTGGAGCTCCATTGGGTGACTTCCTCCTTTGACCATGAGATGCTGTGAATTGTGCTGATCAAGCCAGGGGTAGCCAAGGACTAGAGGGTTATCAGGAGACTCTGACAAAAGGGATATCAATCAGTAGCTAATGTACAGAAGGTGAGTGACCGGCCAATGGCTGAGGTGGTACCTTTTCAAAGCTACAACAACTGTTCACAAGGGTCCTTTCTACCAGGGGTGTCCCGATCCGATATTGATATCGGATACAGGTCCGATAACAGCCATAAAAACATTATCGGATTTTATCGGCCAGCATAAAAAATCTCCGATAAAAGCGCTCCGATATAAGCAGTTCAATCCAGTAGTCCGCTTACACCACTCCAGCGTTTATATCCAGCCGCGAATGGATTCAGCATGCAGACCTCACGTGATCACAACAACAGCAGGCTAACGTGAAAGTAGCCAAAAAGAGCAGCGATGTCGGCAGCGTGGCAGTATTTTTCAAGCGCAAAATGTGTAACGATGTATCTTCGATGAGATACTGAAGGAGAGCATCACAGCAGCAGGTCCTTCTGAGCAGATCACCCCAGGGGCAATCATTGAAATGGAGAGCTACCTCTGTGAGGCTCCTATTGAACGCAAGAACAATCCTTTACATTACTGGAGAGACAACCAAGCACGATTTCCCACCCTGGCAGCAACAGCTGCCAAGTTCCTCTGTGCTCCTTGCACAAGTGTCGAGAGCGAGAGGCTCTTTAGCTCAG
>BRDA01001249.1:0-5000 GCA_036984385.1 Crenuchus spilurus | reverse complement strand
ATCACTGTCTTCTCAAGTGAGCTAGTTCTTCTCACAATCTGTCCAGAATCAGAGATCTTGGTTGCTGTGCTTCTGAGCTCTGATCCATTGATCTGTCCAAAGTTCTGTCAGAAGTCCAGTGTTCGGTAGTTCTGGTTCAGTCTCAGCGTAAACGTGTTGTTGGTGTTTTTCTGTCTTCTCCTCAAGCTGAGGCTGTAAAACTCTCAGTGTAACCAGCGAGAATGGCAGGACTGTGTCTGCACACAGATGCCATGTTGAGCGTTACGAGCGTTCAGCACATTTAGAACGTCTGTGGTGTTCAGTTCTGGTGAACAATCTGGACGTACTCGACTTCCCTCTTTGTTCACATTATTGTGGAGTACGTGTGCAGACCCCTCTGACACACCCACATCTTCAGAGATCAGCCTTAAGTCAGAACCTAACTCATACACTGTGATCCCCACATATATTTTTATTATACAGAGCACTGAATATGCATTAATTATGTTCACACTGAGCCTACTGATGAATGTTGTATTTAAAGACATATACGTATGTTTAGCTTTAGATTATTAAATAAATGATGTGATGGACTCGGGCTTAGTTACGGCCCCTCGCTGTCCTGGTCACAGTATTTCTCCCAAAGTCTCACACTTTACTTTGTGTTCTGTTGAGTTGTAATGTGAGGCTGTGGCCAGCAGGGGCAGCGTCATCTCTCTGTTGTACTGTTTTTAATATGTATTTAGGACTTATGGTACATAAAGTCTCATTAGAAGTGCAGATGAACTGAGAGTGTTTAGTGTAAGTAATCAGGACGTTTATTATGAATCTGATCTGTATGTCCTGACTCTGCACCAGCATTTACACACTTACACTCTTTAATAAAGGCTCTCTGACTGACGCCGTACAGACCATTTACTGTTCACTAACCTTTTCTGGAGTGTGAAGAATATCTTAAAGGTCCGAAGCAGGGGGTGAATTATACTGAGATAATGGGGGGGGGGGTTGGAGCTCCAGAGGAACAAGATTAACTTCATTAGAAGGAAAACACAGATCTAGGTTCTCTAGGTTCTTTAGGGTCTTTACGTCCTGAACTGGAAAACAGTCACAGCTTCAGAAATGCCAAGTAGAACTGAAATCAGAGCGAGAGGAGATTCATCCACACAAACCGGACCACACAGGGTTCTGGCCTGCAGGTAGATGTTACCCTTGACCCGTGTTGACCCTCAGGACAGGTCCAAACACTTCCAACTGAGACCCACCGAACTGCACAGACCAGGACTCTTAAACATCACAGTAAACATGTTCAGTTTCTCAGCCGAGGGTGATCATCTCTCTAGTCTAGCAGCTCTGATGTAGCATCACGTTTACAGTCACACAGCTCACTCAGGCCGGGAACAGCAGAGCACTAGTTCAGATTAAGGGTTAAAGCTCTTGGGCATCTCGTGTAATATCTCACACGGTTACGAGAACCCAAAACGTGAAATAACGTCTATAGAACCTGCGTTTAATGTACAACATGCTACAGTGTAAACATGTCGGCTCAGCTGGTCTGTTTGACAGGAACAGTGAATTTGGTAGGACTCTGGATCTCTGATGAACCTGCAGCTGGAGCTGTTTTTACTTCATCTGGTATTTTGTTGAGTTTGGAGGTATTTTTGGTGCCTGGATGTGTTTTTTCTGCTTTTCTGTCTGAATGTGTCATTACTTCCTTTCTTTCATCAGATTTGTTCAGCGGTATGAACACAGCAGGTTGATGACACTTATAATGTATTTTACTGATATATTTGATCTTTCTCTTTGGTTTGAGACGTGTTCTCCGTTTCTGAAATACCTCAAATAAACAGTTCTAGATACAGTCAGTATTCTTTCTTATTTAAAGCGTGTTAGGTGACTCGGCAGAGAAAAGTCTGGATGCTTGTCACAAAGCAGCTTTACATAATGAGCATCAGACAATTTGAATCAAAACCCAAAACCCAATGCGAGTAAGCCAAAGGCGACAGTGACAAGGGAAAACTACTTTGAAACTGGAGGAAGAAATCTTGGGAGGAACCAAGACTCGCTAAGGGGGTCCATCCTCCTCTGATCAACTGTTAATAAACAACTGTTGGGAGTCATTAATGCCATGAATCCTGACCCAATCACCAACATAAATCATTATTAATGTTGGGCAGCACTTATCAAACCAAGGTGCCACTTCAGCCAAGAATCAACAATGTGTTCAAGAGAAGATGAGAAATGTGAAGACTGAGTCACAACACCAGAACAGGTACCACATAAAAAATATGGAATATCTCACAAATACAAAGAAGTACATGGAGACTGTTGTACAGCGGTGAGGAACATGTTCACACTTTAGGCATTTACTGAAGAAGCTTTAAAAAGACATGTATATGTCTGTCAACTACAAGATGAGGTGTACAATTCCCTCTGAAGACTCTAAAGGTCCCTGGATGGTGCTGTTGGCTCTCTTTAACTGGCCCAAGGAAGATAAGTATGCCCTTAAATGCATTTTCATCAAGACATTTCTAATTAGCCCACATAATTTGGGCTTCCAGCTCATAAAACCCACAAAAACAGGATTTCAAAAAATTAGAATAATTAGAAAAAATTTAAATCCCAGTCAGTGCCACAGGCTGATTGCCTCAATGCCACGTTACACCCAACCAAGTACTGAAGGTTGACATACCGTTTTGAAAGTACCATATTTTGATTGATTTGATCGGATCCTAATTTCTTTTTTTTCTGCAAAAACAGAGGTAGTTTGGGCTGATTTCTCCACAGTATTCAAATTTTTTTAAATCCTGTTTTCGTGGGTTTTTTGAGCTGGAAGCCCAAATTATGTGAATATAAACAAATAAATACTTGAAATTGTTTAAATTGTGGGCCCTGAATCTATAATCTATGAAAGTTTAACTTTTTGAATGGAATTATGGAAATTAATCAACTTTTCCAAGATATTCTAATTTTTTGGAATGGGTCTGTATATGTATTGATTCAGTGATAGTCATCAGTTGGGTATGTTTGAAATATAACTTTACTGATGAAGTGGTTGCTTTAAAGATGGGAAAAGTTGTTTGCTCAAGTCAAAGATGGCAAACTCATACACAACTACAATTCCCAGCAGGCTGTGCGAGTGGCATCAGCAGCACATATGTTCAGATTGGAAATGAAGAAAGAAAGTTGTTGTTTGTTTCAGTTCAGAGTTGAAAGCTGACAAAACGGAGTTTTCACCATGTCTGGTTGTTCTGGTGAGGTTTATTCTGTTGGCTCTAGTATATTAAACTAATTCAGGGATCTAATTACTTATATTTATTTTCTGCGTTCATACATATACACCCTAAACTGATCTTAGTACACACACACTCACTCTATGTCGCCTATTTTATTTTATTTATCTCATTATCTAAAGGGACACAGAGTTAATTTTGTAACTTTGAGAGGTTATATGATTGAGATGGTAAATAAATTGAGCTCATGTAATAATTTAGCTTATACAGTTGACATCTGTAATCCAAAGGTCACTGATTGTTGATGTATTTGTGGAGAGCTGCAGTATCTGAAATAGGCCATACAAAAGTATTCAGACCCCTTGAACTTTTTCACATTTTGTCACCTGACAACCACAAACGTAAATGTGTTTTATTAGATTTTAAGTGACAGACCAACACAACGTAGCACATCATTGTGAAGTGGAATGAAAATGATTCATGGTTTTAAAAATGTTAATCAAATAAAAATCTTAAAAGTGTGACGTGCAAAAGTATTCACCCCCTGTACTCTGATACCTCTAAACAACATCCAGTGCAGTCAGTTACCTTCAGAAGTCACTTAATGAGTTAATAGAGTCCAGCTGTGTGTAGTTTAGTCTCAGTATAAATACACCTGTTCTGTGAAGGCCTCAGTGGTTTGTTAGAGAACACTAGTGAACAAACAGCATCATGAAGATATAAGAAGTGTCGTTTGCAGTTTGCCAGAAGCCATGTAGGCTTGTAAACAGCACTTCTTATGTTTTTTCAACAATAGTTTTAATAAGATTTTTAGGGAGGAAGTTTCACCTCTACTGTTGGAATCCTTTAATTGGACACTTAAGAATGCTACCGTCCCGCCCTCATGGAGGGAGGCAGTCATCTCTGTAATCCCCAAGGAAGGCAGAAACAAAGAATACTGTGAGTCATATCGACCAATTTCAGTGCTGAATGTTGATTACAAACTCTATACATCGATATTAATGAAGATCAGACAGGATTTATAAAAAATCGTCAGACTCAGGACAATATCAGAAGGACAATTTAAATTATAGATACAGTCAACAAGCAAAAAATAGGTACTGTCTTGGTCAGCCTCAACGCTGAAAAGGCCTTTGACAGAGTGAGCTGGCCCTTTCTGTTTGCAGTTATGGAGAGGATGGGCTTCAGTAGCCAATTCATAAGGAATATACAAGCCCTCTACAAGGAACCAACAGCTAGATTAAAGATTAATGGCACTCTCTCATGTAGATTCAGACTCTACAGAGGTACTAGGCAAGGATGCTCCTTCAGCCCCTCACTTTTTGTCCTGTTTATCGAACCATTGGCCCAAGAAATTAGGCAAAGTAATGATATTAAAGGAATAACGATAGCACAACAAGAAAATAAAATAGGATTATTTGCCGACGATGTTATCACATATATCCAAAATCCAGATTCATCCCTTCCTAAGCTCTTTACAACCCTAAATGTTTTCGGACAGAAATCAGGTTATAAACTTAATATTATGAAAACATAGATACTTTGTATCAATTACACTCCAAATAAATTACTTTTAAAAAGTACAAATTAAAATGGGACTTGCAAGCAATAAAATACTTAGGAGTTAAAATTGTAAAAGACTTGAATCAACTTTTCACGGCAAATTACACAAACATCAACGGCAATCTAAAGAGAGATCTTTCACAATGGTCATCCATCCCTATGGATTTTGGCTCCAGAATCGAAGTGATTAAAATGAATGTACTCCCCAGATTGTTATACCTGTTTATC
>BRDA01001248.1:74054-105577 GCA_036984385.1 Crenuchus spilurus | reverse complement strand
GTTCCCCAAAATCTCGCAATACATGGCCCCGGTCATCCTCTCCTTAATACAGTGCAGTCGTCCTGTCCCATGTGCAGAAAAACAACCCCAAAACAGGATGCAAAACATGAGTCAGAGGGAGATTGACAGTCGTGTTTAGCTTCTTCCATTTTCTAATAATTGCTCCAACAGTTGATCCTTTTTCACCAAGCTGCTTGGGAATTGCCCCGTAGCCCTTTTCAGCCTTGAGAAAGTTTACAATCTTGTCTCTGGTGTCTTTGGACAGCTCTTTGGTCTTAGCCATGTTAGTAGTTGTAGTCTTACAGATTGTGTGGGGTGGGCAGGTGTCTTTATGCAGCTATCGACCTCAAATAGGTGCTTCTAATTTAGAATAATAAGTGGAGTGGAGGTGGACTTTTTAGAGGCGGACTAACAGGTCTTTGAGGGTCAGAATGTTTGCTGATTGGCAGGTGTTCAAATAATTATTTGCAGCAGTAACACAAATAAATTATTAAAAAATCATACATTGTGATTTCTGGATTTTTTATTTTAGATTATGTGTCTCACAGTGGACATGCACCTAAGATGAAAATTTCAGACCCATCCATGATTTCTAAGTGGCAGAACTTGCAAATTTGCAGAGTGTTCAAATACTTATTTTCCTGTGTGTGTGTGTATATGCATGTGTTATATACAATTTACACATTGTTAAATGTTGCACAGGAGTATAATAATGGTATTTCACAGTACACAGATATTGATATTGCACAGTAATGGAGTTAAACAGTTTTGTCAGTGTATGAAATATTAAATATTGCACACTGATTGGTAGAAGTCTGGGGGGTGAGTGTTTAAACTATGAAATTCAGTGCATGTGTGAGTTCAGAGTGGTTATGACTTTTGGGGGGAAAAAAACTTCTTGAATCTTTGTCCTTGTTCTAATGCACCTGTAGCACTTCCCTGAGGGCAATAAGTCAAACAGTTCAAAACCGGGGTGCGAGCCGTCCATGATAATGTTTTTTGCTCTTCTGAGGCAGCGTGAGGTGTAAATGTCCATCAGGGAGGGGAGAGGACAGCCAATGATCATCTGTGCTGTCTTTATAACTCTCTGGAGCCTGTCCCTGTCTGCCCAAGTGCAGTTGCAGTACCATACTGAAATACAGGACATCAGCAGGCTCTCGGTGGACGACCAGTAGAAGGTCTGCAGAAGCTTGGAGTCCAGGTTGTGCTTCCTAAGGACTCTCGGGAAGTGTAGCCGCTGGGGTGTTTTCTGATTAGGAGATGTCAGCAGAAATCAGGACACCAAGAAACCAGAAGGTCTCCACATCCTCGCCGTTGATGTAGAGGGGGGCTAGGTCAGTGCTGTGCTTTCTGAAGTCAACAATGAAAAAGTTGAGTAGAAAGAAGAGGGTTTCAGCTTTCATATGGCTCCTCCCCTTTTTTGTGCTTCCCAGGAAAGAAGAAAGTCAAGAAGCCCTGAATGTAGAAGAGGTTATATAGTATAAAGTAAAAGCTGCTGGTGGTCCTGTTGTGAATCTTGTGTGTAAAGTGTCTTTTTCTCTCTCAAACAGTCCAGACTACAATGTGGAATTTTTCAGGAATTTCCAGCTGGTCATGAATGCTCTGGATAACAGAGGTTTGTGTTTTTAGCAGGTTTGGTGCTGTACTGCTCATTGTGTGATGGTTTTTAGTATTTATTTATTTTTTGTTCCATAGATTAATTTCATTGCTATTCTTTTATTTCTTCTAGCGGCCAGGAATCACGTGAACAGGATGTGTTTGGCAGCAGACATTCCTCTCATAGAGAGTGGTACAGCTGGATACCTTGGCCAGGTCACAGTCATTAAGAAGGTGAGATGCCCTGGATTTTTCAGTTTAGCCAGGTAGCATAAGCCTAAAGCCAAACCTGTCCAGTAGGAAAAGAGCAGCAAGACATTCCTATTGGACAATCCTATGTGATTGGTGTCATGTAGGCATTAAAAATCATATATGTTTATTTTCTCACCTGCAGGGTGTGACAGAGTGCTACGAGTGCCAACCCAAACCAACACAGAAGACCTTCCCTGGGTGCACCATTCGCAATACACCCTCTGAACCCATCCACTGCATCGTATGGGCTAAATACCTCTTCAAGTAGGTTTTTTAGTCCTAAGATTTAATGTAGAGCTGGTTCTGTCTTGTTCATTTATTTTTTATTATATATTTTATATATATATATATATAGATAGATAGATAGATAGATATCATTTATTATTTTGAGGATTTAGCTTGGGCAGGTTTTGTTCGTTCAAAAGAGCAAGTTATAAATGAGCTAAAGAAGCTAAAAAAAGGACTACAGAGATTCTAAACAGGAGCTATTGAGCAGTGGAGCTGGACAAGGGAAGACCAGATTTGACTTTTGAAGTGAAACAAACATTTGTACCAAGAGCACAAATGCTCGCAAGTAGTCGATGCGCTCTGTCATATTTGCTTATAATTCCGCTTTGTTGATGACGTACACCGTGACGTATCCTCGGTTCAACTAAAACTAGTGGAAATGCGGGCTGGTTCACTAAAAAGCACCAAGGTTCTCATAAGCCTGAACGGCACCAGTTCAAGAACCAGAGTTATTTTGGTGGAAAAGTGCTATAAAAGAAGAAATTACCCAAAGACCCCATGTAAACTTAGTCCGTTTAGTTGGACCCATGAAGTTGTGTAATATGCATCTGTTTCTTCCAGCTGTATATGTTCATACATGATGGATGGATTGTAGTCATATGTTTTACATGAAATTTGAGTGATTTGTGATTTTAAATTCATGCTGAGTGAGTGACCAGTATGGCAGGGCAGTGCTGAATGATGCCTTGTGTTTTTAGTCAGCTATTTGGAGAGGAGGACGCAGATCAGGAAGTGTCCCCGGACACAGCCGACCCTGAGGCTGCATGTGAGTGATCCCTCCACTTCACACTATTTTCTGTTCAAGGTCAACTACTTTCATCTTTATTACTGTATATTATTAGATACATGACTATGGCTTTTGATCTGTCTCTGTTTAGTGAATTTATTTTATAATACATTTTTAGAGAGTGAATTCTCTGTAGACAGCAAAGATTGTGAATGAAACTTTATTGCCTCTAAGGGAATTTGTCTTGCACACAAGGAAACCACAGTACAAACAATATACAGCAATGCACATCACCCAAACATCTATAACATTAAAACATCCCTGACAACCTAGGGAGTCAAATCTGTAATTACAAATGTGCAAACATCTAATTCAGTCAATGCAATTCTTCTTGGCACAAAAGATGCAATGGCTCATTAAGTTTTTGTTTTTTTGGTATGCGTCCAGAGGGGAGAGGGTAGTTCTGTAAAGAGCTGGTAGGATGGATTGTCTTATGTCCTCAGAACAAGAATGATTGTATGCTGATCTGAAAGCTGAGAAATACTGATTCTTGATGTAGGTTATCTACATTTGAGTTGGATTAAATATATCAAAAGCTACTATTATTGAGAGACTGTACTTTACACGTGGTGCAGATTCATGCTGGATTAAAATTGCTCCACAGTTATTACTGTAAGACAGTAAAAGCTACACAATGCAGATTTATAATGGGTTAAAATCACTTCAGTCATTACATTTGGAATGTAACAACTACCCTGCAGATTCAAATTGTTGATCGTTAGTAATCAGTTATACGTAAAAACAAATCCAGTTCAAAATAATTTTGGTGGCTCTAAGTGAAGCTCAACTGGCACTATGATCAGAGGATTGCATGTTTGAATCCCAGTCGTGCTCTTTGCCAAAAGCAGCCAGAGCCTGAGAGAGCAAAATTTGCCATGCCCTCTCCAGGTGGGTAAATGGCACTCTGTCCTCATCAGTAATAAAACATGTTCTTTACATGCATCAGATGAGCAGGTGCAAGTGTTCATGCTCCTAGAGTCAGTGACATTTTTAGTGATTGGGAAAGTCCTAGTGATGTGGTAGATTGACCATTCAGTAAAAAAGATGAAGGAATTTACTGACCACCAGCTTTGCATATTTTTAATTGTCACTTGAACTTTTTCTTGCATGTTAGGGAACCCTGAAGAAACAGCAGCGCGGGCTACAGCCTCAGATCAGGATGGTGATATTAAACGAGTTTCTACCAAAGAATGGGCTCGTTCCACAGGCTACGATCCTGTCAAGCTCTTCAACAAGGTGACAACACTGCTGTTTTAAGTCAGCTGTTCAGGAAGGAGGATAATAACGCACATGAGCTTACTTTACTATTTGTGATGTTGAAGCTGTTCAAAGATGACATCATGTACCTGTTGACTATGGACAAGCTGTGGAAGAAGAGGAAAGCCCCAGAGCCACTGGACTGGTCAGATATGCAGCAGCTTGGTGAGGACACTTTTATTTAGATTCTCACAAAGTTACTGGGGTCCCTGTAGCATTAGATAAACTATTCAAACTAGGGATGTCCCGATCACGTTTTTTCTGTTCCCGATCCGATCCGAGTCATTAATTTTTTAGTGTCTCCCAATACCGAGTCTCAAACCGATACTTCTATCTACTAGATAATACTCTTCACACAGTGCACACATTACATTATAGTTAATAAAATTAATCCAGTGTTTATATTCAACAAATGCAATGCTTTAGGGAAAAACTGCCAGCTTCCAAACTATTGTTAAGTGTTTCCAAAAGCTCTAAAAGACGCCGAAAACCCGTATTCTCTACCACAGCGATTGGCTGGTCATCCAAAGCAATGAATTCAGTGACCCTCTGTGATCTTCTTGGCTGTAGCGCCGTCTCGAGAGAACTGTTCTTTTAAAACTTTCTGATAGAGAAGATTGCTTAGGTACAGCCTTTAACTGAGCTGTCTGAACGAACTCACTGTATTCTGTTAAATGTTTATTTTTTAGGTGCCGTATTAAATTTGTAGTATTAAAATTAATAGGCATGGCAGTACTCCTCCGCACTGAAGGGGGGCATACGTGAGCCAATGGGTGTTTGTTGTTGTTGTTGCTGCTGTGAGTGAGTGAGTGAAGAAGAGCACGGAGGATGTAGAGTAAATGCCGTTTACTCTCGCTGTTGTAATTGTAACATTTTTTCTTATCTTTACGTACCTTTAATATGTGCCGTGTGTGTGTGTGTGTGTGTGTGTGTGTGTGTGTGTGTGTGTGTGTGTGTGTGTGTGTGTGTGTGTGTGTGTGTGTGTGTGTGTGTGTGTGTGAGTGAGTGAGGAATGAGATACGTCACTGTATTAAATGCAGATCTGCTACTACCACCCCGTGAAACACTCATATTGCAGACATTACACCTCGCTGTTGGACTCGTATCGCTTTTTGAAGTAATTATACACAGCACACGTTATAAACACGTTCTGATACAAGCTCTGCTCTCGTTTTACGACTCCTGTGTTTACGACAATGATCGGGCTTAGGTTTGTGTTCAGAAAAGCCGATACCGATCAGTTAAAAAATGCCGTGATCAGCCCGATTCCGATCTTTGAAATCGGATCGGGACATCCCTAGTACAAACAGTAGATAAATCCAAACAGTATCTGTGTTCTGACTGTAAGGTTCCAGTCGTAGTCCCGATATACTCCTGAATTGCCCTTAAACCCTCTGCTTCCAATATACATTTTAACTGAGCAACACATTTCTGAGCTCTACATTAGGTTAAAAAAAGTGAAATTATTCAGCCCAACATGTCAAAAAACAAAAAGACACTTTTGGTGTTCGGCCAAATAAGTGAAAAGGCTGAACAATTTATACTGAACAATGACATTTTTAATGACTGTTACCTTTTACTAGTTCCTGACTGTAGACCAGAGTGCAAGTTTACTGCAGTAAAGTTATTTTAATTTTAGACTCATTTTTTAGATTCAAATTTCTACTTTTCACCAGTTAAAACAGATTGACCAGCACAGTCAGTTTGATGTAAGCTGGCAGCAAGCTGCAGTGTTAGGGACCGTCTCACAATTACCAGATGACATGTGAAGTGTTTCAGTGTCTGTAGTCAATGACACTTGCATTAAACACACAAAACATCCATGTGGCTTACATCATTTATTTTAGAGCTTTTCATCAATTTGTTTTATGTTTTTAATGAAATGTTAGTAACAATGTAACTTACATGCATCTTGACACACATTCATTTATTATTCTTTTGTCATTTTTGTAACATTTGTTTTATATTCAAATAAAAAAAAAAAAAAATCCGTTACACTCGTGTTATTAAACCTTATGATGTTAAACCAACATATTAAAATACAAACAATCATTCCTGACTAACTACAAGACTTAGGCCTAGTCCACACGTAGCCGGGTATTTCTAAAAACGAATATCTCCCCTACATCGTTTTCAAAAATATCATACACACGAGATCGTTTTAAGAAAAGTTTTCATCCACATGAATCCGCATAAATACGCCGTAGTGTGTTGTCATAAAGACGCCAAGCGCATAGATGGCAGTGTAACACAAAGCTAATGCCCATGTCAGCCAATCAGAATCCTTCAAAACAGAAAAGTAAGTAACAAAAAACTTCTCCTTTGCTCCTCCACGTATCGGAGAAGCTGAACTTGTAAAAACAAACACGCAAGGAGTGTTTGAATTAACATAAAAAGGAAAAATTCTTTGCTGGCATTCATCCTTCCACAGCAAGGCAGTCAATTACAGTGGTCGCGTATATGACATCACAGCATCATTTGTTGCAGATTGTGATGTTCTGGACTCTAAAACGCCGTCTTCACACGTACACACGCAAACGCAAAAACTGAGTTTTCCAAAATCTCCACTTTGGCCGGAGTTTTCATAATCATTCGTTTTTGGTGGTGTAAAACTGCGTTTGCATGTGGACGAAAGGCCCAAACGCATAAAAATATATGCGTTTATTCAAATACCCGGCTATGTGTGGACAAGGCCTTATTTTAGGAAATAGTTTAGTTATTAATTGTATAATTTATGTTAATGAAGAAATGTGTTTGGCCAAAAGTTGAATTTTGTTTGATTTTGATTTCGACAAAAAAAATTCATTTTCGTGCATCCCTAGTTAAGATTAGTGGGGTATATTGACAAAAGACAACCAGGATCAGGAGAAGTACAAATGTAAGTATTCTTGAAGTAATAGTTCACTCGGAGAGAGCTAGACGAATAATGAAGTTTTATGGCTGATTAGGGCAATCATGAAAACGGTTATTAAGAATGGTTATTGTGCATCTTGCAATGGTGCTCATTTTGTCTTGTATTATTTTAGTCCTGTTTTTTATTTGTTTATTTAAATTTGTGTACATTTCATTTATTTACAGATTTGTTTACAGTTTAATTATATTTGAATGTTAAGGAAATCCACTGTTAAAAAGACAAAAGCATTTTTCTAAACTCCGTAAGTAATTGTGTTTGATCTCAGTATTGACCAAAATATTTGTGGTGATTATTTTTGCCATAATCAGGCAGCCCTCCTCAGAAATCATACTTGATTTCCGTTTTCCCACAGTTGTCCACTTCAGATGTGGTAATTTAATCAACACATGTTTGGAGTCCTGAAGCTCTGTGGCTAACATTGTTAGCAAACAATAGAAGCCAATAGTGAACTAAATAGCTTTTTTTTTTTTTTTGGTGTGTGTGTGTTTTCAGTAAACACTCAGGATGAGATTTGTGGTACAGGACTGAAGGATCAACAGGTTCTTGGCCTGGGCGGATACTCCAAGTTATTCCAGCACAGCATAGAGACGCTACGAACCCAGCTGGCTGAGAAAGGAGAGGGGGCCGAACTTGTCTGGGACAAAGTGAGTACAAATGTGCACAGGATGTGAACAACCTACACTATGAACACAGGATGCACAAGGGATATATCTGCCCATACATGTATGCATAGTTAACAAGTATCTGTGACCCCTTACTCTCACAATAACCAGGGACAAGGAGGGGAATTTAATCTATATAATAACGAAATGCTAGTGCATCTAAAAAAAATAGAATATTTTAATTAAAAGTTTGAATTAAAAAATTTATTCAAACAGGTCCAGAAATCCAGACTCTCAGGTCATTAGAATATTTTATTTATAGTTAGAGTAAATGACTATTAAACATTATTAACATTAAAACAATGTTTTTCTTTTATTTTTTATTAAATTGAGCATAAATTGTTTTTCACAATTTTCTAATTTTCAGAGGTGCACTAGTGTATGCCACGTATTTTCGAAAATCACAAGAAATTTTGTTTACTCAGAAATGTGGTTCTCTTGTATGAAATGAAGTTATCAGAAATACATTTATTTGTATACTGCATAACTCGGTGATTCACAACTCATTTAAACAAAACAGTAAAATGATGGGTGGTGAAAATGGTATAAAATTAAAATATATTTTCTTTAATTGAAGTAGAATAGTAAAATTAAGCAAATAATAAAAATTTAAATGATGATATTTTGGGAAATATATAAATGGAACATGAAGCAATAAACGAGTTCAAAGTTCAGAGCTAAATAAAAATGTCTTAGCTGCTTCTTAAAACCAGTAAAAATAAATGCCTGTCAAACATTAATGGGTAAAGTGCACCAAATCTTGTGTGTAAACTAAGTACAGATTAGAGTGATTAATTCACTATCCTCATAAGTGGTGTTACACATTCTTAACTGAAAATGGAGGATTTGTTATGAATTATTTTAGACTGAAGGCTTAATCAGGCTCCTTACAATCTGTATTTTAAAATCTGGCCACAGGGGGGTGTTGAATACTTATGCCGAGCTTAAGTACAGTCTCTCACGTAGTGCTGGGCACTATTGACAGTTCAAAAATTTCCATAAAGATAACGGTGTATTAATAATTTATTTAAATTAATGAGCTTGTGCTGCTTGAGTTTTGTTTACTTCTTTAAAGCTTACAAAGAAGACTTTTATGTGTGTGTCTGTGTGAGCGTATTCCATTTGTTTCACTGTATACTTTATTAGCCTCCATTCACATTCTTCATTGTTCTTCAGTGATCAAGACCCCACATTATTTGTGGTGGGTTATTCTCAGCACTGCTGCGACACTGATGTGGTGGTGTTGTGTTTGTGTGTGAGCTGCTGGATATGTTTAAACACTATTCATCGCTGTCCACTCTATTAGACACACCTACCTCGTTGGTCTTGTAGATGTAAAGTCAAAGACAGCAGCTCAGCACAGTGTGTGTTGGTCCTCTAGTCCTGACACTGTTGGCTGGTTGGTCACTATTTTCACTCCAGTAGTGACACTGAGGTGTTTAAAAACGTCAGCAGCTCTGCTGTGTCTGATCCACTCTAACACACACTAACACCACCACCACCACATCAGTGTCACTGAGAATGATCCACCTGCTCTGTGGGGTTCTGATCATTGAAGAACAGAGTGAATAAAGTAAACAGAGAAACAGATGCACTACCATCTGTAACTGTAGACCTACAAAGTGCACGTGTATCCTCTGTGGAGCCAAGTGTAGATACAAGGCATGTGTACCTAATGAAGTGGCCACTGAGTGTTTATATGCATGTATGTGTATATATTCATATTGATATGGAAGATACTGCAGTGAAACATTAGTAATATTAGTTTTAATACCATGTTGTGAAATATGAATATCATTAATATATCGTTCCCTCTCTCCCACTCCAGGATGACCCTCCAGCCATGGACTTTGTAACTGCGGCGGCTAACCTGCGCATGCACATCTTCAGCATGAGCATGAAAAGCCGCTTTGACGTCAAATGTGAGTGTCTGTGTCGTGAAACACGTTCTGTTTCTCTCTTTTGATAATATTTAACCAAGAGTTAATATTTACTTATTTTAAATGGCTTACTGGGCCAGCAGGACATTTTGTAAAAGCAAGATTCCTTAAGTCAAAAGCCAAGACTGTCCAATGTTAGATAACTCAGTTATTCAGATTACTTGAGTGAACTGAACCCCATTGCTTGATATAGTTTCATTTATTCCAGAAACCAGAACCTGGATTTTTTTTTAATGACAGCATTGAGTCATCTTGTTTGCAGTGGTTGTAAACTACTAAACTGTTTCATTGCACAATGAAAAGTTAACAGTCATAAGCAAAGGAAATTACAATTATGAAATCCTGACAATACTGGACTTTGATGACCACGTAGACTGCAAACTGTTGTTGTAAATGTCTCTACTAGCCATGAATATGGCCTCAGCTGCTGATATGTTAATAACAATATGCAAAAGAAGTTTTTCTGTCAGATAAACTGATTGTAGTTTTTGTGTCAATTTCCTTTCAACAGCCATGGCTGGAAACATCATCCCGGCAATCGCCACCACTAACGCTGTCATTGCTGGCCTTATTGTGCTGGAAGCACTAAAGATACTCAACTCAGACATCCAGCAGTGTCGTACGGTGAGAAAAATGGCACATAGTCAAAATCAGCTAGAGCTCAATGCCAGATTTTAATGTGGAGGTTCTTGCACACAGTATATGACTATAATTTTAGAAGATAAAGGATATTTTATTTCCAGTGCTCTCCACGTTTCTGATGGTTTTCCACTCCTCATACACCTGGTTAAGATAGTCAGGTGTATAAAAAGAAGGAAGATGTAATCCACACATGGTTATATACAAATAGGAATAAATAGCATGATGTCCTCTGTGATTTTATTCCTGTCTGGGTTTCCTGCACCATATTTTACCCCCCATCCTCTGAAAAAATTACAGGCAGAGTTACTTACTGTTTATCAGCAAACTCAGAACTCCTCTAATCATTTTAGTCCTGTCTGTAAGCAAATCTGTGTTTTTCATTTGGAAAAAAATGGTTTTGTTTGTTACGAGATGTATTTAGTCTTTTAACATGCAGAACCACCAAAACCCTTCACAAACATGTACCCAAACTTACGTAAGCTTTTGAAGAGTCACTTACTAATCTACTCGGTCTGTATGGAAAAATTATTGTGGAAACTCAAATCCATAATAAATGTGAGTACTGTTCACTTCCTATTTAACACATTATATCAGAAAGTGGAGTTAAACACTAGGGGGCGCTGTGAGTAAATCCTCTTTGAATGGGAGTGAATGGAGCTAAACGGCTAAAAACATTGATTGCATGTTTTTGTAGTTTTCAGTCCACAACATTTTAGTAATTTTAGAAAGTTTACAAACATAACATTACATTATCTACAAGATCTAGCCATTATGGCTGTGTTTCTCTAATTAAGCCCAGTTTTGTGCAGTAAAATGTTAGCATTTCAGGCTGCGTTCATTAGCTGAGCAGAGCTAAGCAACTGTTTTAGTCTTAAAAACGTAAAGTTTAAAAATGTGAAAAAATATGAAAGCAGTGTTGATTTGTTTTATGTAGTTGTGTTTAGTGATAAACAGCATTAGTGAGTATTACGAAGAATAGCAGTTTAGAAATTACAATTTTGCACTAAAGCTCCATTTTGGACTTCCTCATCAGCGCCCTCTAGTGTTCCAACCAGGACAAGTGTCTGTTCTCCTTAAAACAGAGTGTCTCTGATAAACTCTTCGAATCTCACTCATTGATGCAGGAGTAAATGTAAAGAGGAGACATGTAAAGTATTAAAAAGCAGACGTTCCACTGAAAAATCAAATCTGAATAGGGCTATAATGAAGTATTTGGATGCATCACAAAATTGACAATATGTAAAGAACAGCAGCTCACTGTAAGTGCGTAATCAGAGGTACCATTTCATTCTGCTCTGAAATCTCATTAAAGGATTATTCTGTCTTCTTTACCATCAGAAAGTAGTAAACATTTTTCTGAAAAAAGATTGTTTTACATTTTCTTCTACAAAATGTAATTCGTTCAAGAGGAAGAAATCAAACTGTTTTGATGCTCCTGAATGAACCAGTTTATGTTCTGCAGATCAGCCCCCCCTTACAGGTAGTCATGTTGAAGTAAAAGATTTAGGACAGAATCCCCAACACATCCACACCATTAGGTGTCAGTATAATAGTAAAAGTCTGTTAATAACATACAGCATAGATTTTGTAAGTCTTCTGCTTCCATTTCTCCAATCCTTGCATATACATGTTGTCTTTTCTTTGTGATCTGGTCCTCTCAGATCTTCCTGAATAAGCAGCCAAACCCAAGGAAAAAGCTGCTGGTACCGTGTGCCCTGGACCGGCCTAATCCCAACTGCTATGTCTGTGCCAGCAAACCTGAAGTAACGGTCAAACTCAACGTGCACAAAACCACTGTACAGACTCTGCAAGACAAAGTAAGGGACCAGTGAAGTTTTTACAAGTATGAAAAATTGTAAATAATTTTAATGAAAGCCATTTTGACCACTAAAGCCTCACTTGACATTTGGTTTTGATGCCTGTGGATAATTTATTTTTCAAATCAGTGAATGTTGGTGTGATATTTTGGATGGCTTTATTATTATTATTATTATTATTATTATTATTTATTTATTTTATTTTTTTCCAACTTTTTTTTTTTTTTTTTACTGTGTACGAATGCGCACATTTTCTAAAGCATTTCTATTATGTATTGTAAGCACATGTATAGCATTTCAATTAATTTCTCACACGTTTCTGATATACAGTGCCACGTCAAAAAATAAGTTTGTCCAAGTTGTTTTTTTTTCTAATTTAACTCAAAAAGACAAGCTGTTACTTTATACTGATTTCACAAAGTATAAAATATTTCAAACCCTTTTTTGTTGTCATGTTGATCAGTATGCCAAAGAGCTCAAATTATTTTAATATTTCATTTTGGCTTTCAGCGAATTACTATTCAAATACTATCAACATTAAAACAAAGAAAGGCTGAAAATGTCACTTAAGTTTAATAAATATAACATATGACTATTTACTCTATCAACACCAACTTTTTCAGCATAGTCTAATGCACTATTATACTGATTATATTCATTATTAAGCTGATATTTTCAGATATTGAAGGAGAAGTTTGGTATGGTGGCTCCAGATGTGCAGATAGAAGATGGCAAAGGTACAATCCTGATCTCCTCGGAGGAAGGAGAGACTGAAGGTGAGACTGCAGTTCACCACGCTGCACATACTCAGGCAATGGTGTATTTTTTTAGAATATATTATTGAGGTATTGAGGATGGATCAGTTCTTCAGTTTGGTGAACAGCTATAATGTGTTGTTTGGGTTAACAATAGAAAATAGTGGCAAAATTGATGCACGTTGCATTGTAAATAGTATTATATTACAATACAGTCTTATAAACCTATAGATGCCCTGTTTTATCTTGTCTAGGCTGATATCATCAGGACCAGTAAATCATTATTACAGTCAAAAGACAATCTCCTCAAGCAGAACTCTAGAGGACAACTATCTTTTTAGGCTATCACCACTAGCTGAGCTAGGGGTTTCTCTTTGAAACAGCCTTGTTTATCTGCCTCATTCTTTTTTATAGCTAACAACTGCAAATTTTTGTCTGACTTTGGGATCCGGAATGGCAGCCGTCTTCAATCTGATGACTTTCTCCAGGATTACACACTTCTTGTGAACATAGTGCACTGGTAAGTGTGTTAATGTTTTTTGGTTTATTATAGACTGTATAAAGTACTGTACTTAGCTATTTTATTTGTTTTCCAGTGAGGAGATGCCAAAGGATGTGGAGTTTGAGGTGGTCGGTGACGCCCCTGAGAAAGCGCCACCCTCAAGTGCTCCAGAGGAAGAGAAGAGCATCACCAACGGCAACAAAGACTCCGCCCAGCCCTCTACCTCAACTAAAGGTATGGACTAGCTACTATTTGTGCTGTATGAGATTATTAGCTGTAATGTATCTTGGTTTAAGTGTTTTAAAGTTTAACCAACACTTTGTTGTGGAGGGAGACTAATTAATTGGGTCGATCATTGTCAGGCTGATATATAGAAAATGTAATATTTGTAGGCAGCCTTGTCAGTGTAGCTGCTGTGGAACAAGGTTAGAGCTCCCCCTATTGTCAGTGCCACCACTCTGCAGACAAATAGACAACACTGATAATCCTCTCAACAAATATTTTGTTTCTTTTATATCCTTTTATAAAAATATTTTTTCATAAAAAAATAAAAAATAAAAAAAAAAGATTCAGCATTATGTATCACCCATCAGCCTCCCTGCTCTCTAAATATCATCATCAGCTATTGAAAACTATATCAATCGATTGTTACTGTGTAGCATTTTAGCTGAAGAGGTCATTTATGTTCTTTGTTTAGCTGTGGACGAAGATGATGACGTACTCATTGTGGACTCGGATGAAGAACCTTCCTCCAGCACCACAGACGTCCCCATGGGGGCCAGCAGCCTAAAGCGGAAGCTCCACGATGCAGAAACGGGAGAAGCCACTTCCAAACGTAAACGTCTCGACCAGCAACCTGCCGACGAGGACGATGACATTATTGCTCTAGACTAGTGTCCTCTAGTCTTCTGTCCTTCCATCTGGGCTTCTGTTCTGTCATACTGTTCCCATTACCAGTACCATCTATATGTAAATATATCTGTACAAAAACTGCTGAGAGTTGGATGGATGACTTCTTATTTCAGTTTTTTTATATTATTCTGAACAGAATAAGCAGAACACGAACTATTCAGGAGGCTGAGAAGCTTTCTGAACTTTTGTTTTTTTTACAACGTACACGTCATGGATATTTTGACTGAATGATATGCGCAGTGTATTCACGTTGTTTTGTCATTGTTAAAAACGTTCCATATTTATTGTTTTTTTGTAATATTCCACACGTTTTGCAGTAAGCAGCGTTCATTTCTCTATTCCAGTGTTTCCTGGGGAGGCACATCTCTGCATGGTTTAGATCTGACACACCCAGATCAGCTAATGAAGTATTTTGATGATAATCTGATGAGTTAAATCAGATTTGTAAGGTAAGCGAGACCACTAAAATGTTCAGTGCTGTGGCTCCTCAGGAGCAGGATGTGGAAACACTGCTCTATTCCATCCGTTCAGCAAGTTTGATCTCTTTGACGCAAAAGAAAATGTAACCATGTCTTCTTTCTTAAATACATTTCGGAGGCAGTTATTTATTCCCTCATGTGTTGTGCTTTGTCCTGAGCATGATTCTGGAGCTGTAGTTGTCAGCGTGCTGGTCAATCAGAGCGGTCTGATGTGAAATGGTGCACTGTACAGAAACTGACTGACTTTGCATTGGTGGTAATTGGAAGCAGGGGTCAGGAGGTCTGACTACAATGTCTAGTGGAACTTCACTTCATTTTTTATGCGTTTTTATGTACAGTACGTCACCAGCATGAACATTGTACAAATTTTCCTCTCAGAACATGTAAAACGTTAACAGAAATGAATCCAGTAGCACCAAACTGACACTCAGCAGAACACAGATGAAAGAAGTAGAGAAGATACTCAAATGTAACCATTTGTCTCTTCAAACAAAGTATAGAACTGTCCAGACTGTGGTCATCTCTGTGCTTCTTTATGAATACTGATGTCTTTGACCTTCGTTGTTGGAGACTTTTGAGAGAAGCTTGGCCAAATAAATGCTCATCTTCCAGATGAAGCCCAGATAACTAAACTGAAGATCACTGATTTGGGACACATGAGAAGAACCAGCTCATTTGAGAAGGTTATACTGAAACATTTAAATGTGAGAGAAGTAACGAGATGGACACAGAGGAATCATGAAGGAGTCTAAAGCCACAAACAGAAGTTGGGGTTCTGGAGAAACACCATCTAAATGATCACCCGGAGTCAGAACTGACTTGACAGTACTTATTAATAATAAACAACAAGGTGTTATAGTTTCAGCAGGCATTAAACTCTTCAAATATCTGGTTCTCATCACTACCACAATGATTAAATCTGATTTGGTCTCTAGAATTGGACCACCTGCATCAAACCACTCTGAAAGGTTGAATCATGGAGACATTTAGATGTTTGTTCTTGAAGCCTCAAACTGAATTGTGTATATTGGAGAAAGCTGATGTAATGATTATGAAGCCTGCCAAAATGCAATGATCCATACACTTGGCTTATCCAAACAGACCAGCTGAATAAATAGGATTCAGTGTGCCTGGATGATTACTTTTCACCTGTGAAGAACAGTGTTCTCTGGTTGTGCCTTGACCTTGCAGAGAGCTGATACTGGACTTACACTTGGGGCTTAACATACATGTTCAAGACGTGAGGAGCGTCTTTCTGATGATTGAAAACAGCCTGTTTTTCTGAACATGTGGGCTAATGTTTACGTTAAGGAAGGGTCAAAGGTCCAAACTGTCTGCATGTTGACAGCTTAAGGGTTCATCCAAGTGCTCCGTTGACTGATACCTGTTACCTAGTTGGCACGTCCGCAGCTCGAAGTCAGAAAAGATGTTTGTTGTCGTTCCTTTGTTTTGATGTTCTTATCTGAATAACACACAATTGTATATGCATATGACTGTAAAATAGGAGGACAGAAGGTTTGGGGCACCTGTTCATCAGCTGTACCTGTTTGGTTTTTGTAACTTGTTTACTGTCTTTATTACAGACTTTTTCTAGATGTCTTTATCATTTTCTTATTCCACCCAGTAACGTTTCATGCACCTTTCATTCGCATTGGTTTTGACTCGTCTCAGATCATTTAAGCCTTCTGTAAACAGCTTTAATATTGTACAAACAATATCTATGAAATAACATGATTCCTTCACTCACTGGCCACTTCATTAGGTACACCCCAGCTCTACTGAGCATATACAGTGGTATGAAAAAGTTTGCGCACCCGTGATTATTTACATGATTTTACTTTATAAATCATTGGTTCAAATCAGCAATTTCAGTTAAATATATCATAAAGCAGACAAACACAGTGATATTTGTGAAATGAAGTTTATATGATTTACAGAAAGTGTGCAATAATTTAAACAAAATTCGGCAGTGTGTTAGACACAGCAGAGCTGCTGATGTTTTTAAACACCTCAGTGTCACTACTGGAGTGAAAATAGTGACCAACCAGCCAACAGTGTCAGGACTAGAGGACCAACACACACTGTGCTGAGCTGCTGTCTCTGACTTTACATCTACAAGACCAACAAGGTAGGTGTGTCTAAAAGAGTGGACAGTGTTTAACATCTCCAACACACACTAACACACCACCACCACATCAGTGTCACTGAGAATGATCCACCTGCTCTGTGGGGTCCTGATCATTGAAGAACAGAGTGAATAAAGTAAACAGAGAAACAGATGAACTACAGTTTGTAATTGTAGAAGTACAAAGTGCACCTGTGTGCTCAGTGGAGCTAAAATGGAAAATGACAATATAGACAAGCTTTGCGTACCTATGTGTGTAATTAATTTATCTGTAAGCCTAATAACCCAGTTGTTTCTGTAGTAACATCACCATAGCTTATCTGAAACTCTTCCAGATCTTCATTGAGGTCTCACAGATTAGTGCAATGTGGTTTATGACACATTATGACTTGCTGTGAGCTTTAAAAATGAATAAAATCTCACTTCTACAAAGAGGCCCATACAGTTTTGGTATTTAAGGGTCACGGTAAGTCTGACTGTCCTAAACCACATACAGTAGTCTAAGAGATCTTTATTAAGATCTGGTTGAAGTCTGAGTTGGTTTAGTGGTGTTTGGTGATATTTTACAAAAACAGTTGCGCTCTAGTGTTTGTTAGTAATTTTGCCTTGCAGGTTTTGTTCTGAACAAACAAATGGACTACAAGCATCCTACCCTTTAGTGGACTCTGACTGGGTTAATTTGGCTATTAGTGGGACCCAGGTGGTCTACCTATATGGGCATCACGTAGCAGAGATGTCTTAGCTAGTACGTTCCCAGGTAAGTGATAACTATGTAAATATATTTTCTGGACAAACCATTCCTTTAAGCTGTAGTAATTTGTCATTTATACTGAGTTTCTTTTGGGGAGAATTCCTGTTTTCTCAGCTCATAAATAACTGATAATGACCTGATTAGCTTAGTCAGTGTGTAAAAGGAAAACAAGAAAAACGTGCACTTTAGATGGTCTTTAAGACCAGGATTAAAAAAAAACAGCTGACCCCCACTAAAACGCCCCTGAGAAGAAGGAGATGATTGGTGGAGCCCTTCCCCCTCCTTCACGGAACACCAGTTCAAACGTTTAGCTCGGTGATCCGGATTAAAATGACACAGATTTGTCTTTACTAAGTCAGAAGTGTGATATTGGAAGTTATTTTAGTTGTGTTTTTCATATTCAAAACGTCTTTTAAACAAAGCAAGCATTTATGTTCAATACAAAACACGGAAAATGAACTCGACATGCAGCGCGTGTATGTGGACGTGTTTCAATCAGCACGTGTGTGTGCTCACTAGTGCGCCCGCGTAGTGCGCTTCTTAAAGGTTCACCTTATTTTACCATCTGTATACACTTATGGATTTTTTAAAAATATTTTTTAAAGAAAAAAATAAACACAATGTTTTTATTCAGAGCTACAAAGCCATTATGTTGAAACAATGCTATTGTTTTGAGGCACCTACAATAAAAAAAATTAAACATTGACATAGTACACTATTTATTGTATTGAAAAGTTTGCTCATTATTTTGAGATTTTACCTCTTTTTGAAATAGCAACTAAATATTATGAGTTTCTATCTCAATATTTGATAGTAATAGCTAAATAATTCTGCAATGTTTACTCATTGTTCTGATATATTTGCTCATTAATTTTGACAAATAATGGTTTTGACAAACACATTGTGAGATTGTCATTGTTTCGACTTTGACATTAATGTTTAGATGTTTAGCTTACTGTTGAACATGTTTAGATGTTTAGCTTACTAATGAACATTACAACAACAAAAAAGCTTAAAATATGTCATTTTATGTATAATAAATATAAGATATGTGACCGATTAGCTTTTTTAATTTAATGGACGTTTGTTTTGATGTGGCTAGTCATTCCGCTTTTAGTTGTCCTGTAGTTCTAGTGAAAATCTAACTGCGCTTATTGGAACGTGCCCTCTGTGTAACAGTGCTTTGACAAAATGCTCTTAAACCCGCCCCCTGTTTGTGGAATCCACCAATCAGCGTGCGGAGCCAGTCTCACGTCACACCTCTCGGCAGAACGAAGCCTGGTCTGCGGAGCGTTAAAAACAGCTGGGCGTGTTTATATGTACTGAAGTCGGTCAACACGGTAGTCGTGTACAAACTATCTCTCTCTCTCCTTTTTTCTCGGTTTATTCTGGAAATCGATCCTCCGGAGTGATGGTCATCTTGGCGGCGGTTCTGGTGCCCCTGGGCCGGCAGTTCCAGCGCGGTCTGACCCGGCGGGTCGGGTGGCAGAAGCAGCCCGTCCGGAGGTGCAACCTGTCCGCCTGCTCCAGCAGATACATCCTGTCTCAGAGTGAGTTACAGTCACGTGACACCCACAGTACACTCACTGAGGATATACAGTATATGCACTTTGTAGTTCTACTGTTACATACAGTAGTTTCTCTGTATACTTTATTCACCCGGTTCTTCAATAGGCAGGACCTCCACAGAGGAGGTGTTATTTGTCAGTGACACTGACGTGGTAGTGGTGTGTTAGAGTGGACACAGCAGAGCTGTGTCAGTGTCCATTCACTGTCCACTCATACATACACCTATCTTAATGGTTTAGTTTGTAGACGTAAAGTTAGAGACAGCAACTCCAGGTGTTGCTGCACCAGTGACCACAGGCTTAACAGTTATGGTTGGTGAAGTATTTTCATCAGCTCTGCTATGTCTGATTCACACTAACACACCACCACCACATCAGTGTCACTGCAGGGTTGAGAATCCAGGGAGAGCTGACTGCCATCTTACAAAAATGTCATGCAGTATCAAGGGTGTTGGAGCAGTTTTGACATTTCGGGGACACATTTGCTAATATGAATCAAAGCCCACCCTGCCCTCTAAAATATTACCTAAGCTGATTGCACTGTAGGTAAGGTAGAACATCACAGTGATGTAGAGCATTTGTGGAATTACAGTAAACCACAAAATGCAACGTTATCTGTACTTCTGTTTATTATTAGATAATCCCAGTTTACATGTTACTGTTGTCAGAAAACTTCTAAATTATACGTGCAATATCTGGATTATATACATGTATAAAATAAAGGTGGCACAAATTTTAACCGCAAAAAAGGTTAAAGGATGTGCACTGTGTAATTTATAGCCACTGAAATCTAAAATTTTAAATGACATTTTGAAAAGTACCTAGTTTGTTGTTGTTTTTTTAAAAAAATCATATTTAGACTATTGGAGATTCATTTCAACATCATTAAGTATTTTCTATTAAAACTTTAAAGGCTTTTCTGTAACATTACATCATGAAACTATGTAATTTTTGGCAGAAATGGGTAAACACAATGTATTATTCCCATTTATTCTGTTTTATCTCTTATTTTATTTTATTATTATGTCTTTGCGTGTAAACTCTGTTGTATACTTAAGTTAACTCTTCCTTTGGTGGCATAACACTGAAATAAATTGACAAAAAATTGTTAAGCTTCAGCTGACTAGACAAGACTAACATTATTATTATTATTATTAGAGAGTAAGGCTGTGTCCCAAACAGCACACTCCGACACATTACTGCACTTGTAACCATGGAGTCCTTTTATGTATTTACTCATTTATTAATTATATTTTATTTTTGTACGCATTAAGTGTAGTAACAGTCTGCAGTTTGGGACGTGACCGGAGAGTTATGTAACTTTTATGTTTCAGAGAGTTTTCTGACAACAGTTAATATAACGGGTAGCAAATTTCAGTTTTCAAAACTTCATTCACAACCTGCTCTCAGAGCATCTTTTAATCTTCTGCCATTTTATACAGAGTTCACTTTTTTTATGTTCTCATGGCACTACTCTGTTCCTAAATCTTACATATTACAATTTGATGTTCTAATAACAGAATCTAAACGTTAAAAGTATCACTAGCTGCTTTAGGTGCCGTTACAACTTCACGTAACTCTTTATTTTGCAGTTTGCTCATCCTGTCAGGGCTAGTTGTCCTGCTTGCTTTCCTAGCAATGACAGTTTGGTGCTGAATTCAACGTTGTCATGACCACGCCCCTCCATGTTCTGATTGGTCGCCTCACAGAACCAATCCTAGGCAATACTGCTCAGTTATTGCTATAAATAAAACAACAGCGAGCGTGAATTGCAAAGCTGCCAAATCACACTTTCAGATTAAACTGTTTTTTTAAACACTTTCTGCTTTTTCTGTGGTATAATTTTTGGGTGTGACAAATGTACCTGTTTCTGATATTGGGGTGGACACGTTCCCCCCACCCCATCCCCCCTGGTTCCTATACCAAATCACAGTGTTAAGTATGTGTGTAAAAGTTAGGTCCTCTCTGGTTAATCTTCATGTATTAATTGATGTTATTAATGTAAATAAGTGAACGTGTGAAACAAACTTGTGCACAGGTCAATGCATCTCTCCCATCTGGACTGCTGGCTGTCACCTTACAGCTTTAGTGTTGTTTACTGTGGTTCTTACACTGAAAGTTGAGCTGTTGTTGACTGTGTGTTGGGCTATGGTCAGTGACGCTGAGGAGCTAAAATGGACAATGGGTGTAGACACAAGCTCTGTGTACCAAATAAAGTGACCAGTCAGTGTGTATGTAGAGGAACTGTTCAGGTAAAATAATTTGAATGGGTGGAGCTAAGCCACTGTAGACTGAATAGGCAGGTATATGTAAATGTGCTTCTGTGACATCACAAAAAGGATGAATTTGCAGGCTGTTTTTTTTACAGTTTACTTACGATGTATGGACTGAAATCTGGTAACAATATCTACATCAAGTTCATTTATTAATGAGGAAAAAGTAGATTTTCAATGGTACGTCCCCTTTAAGTAGAGTTGTGTAGATATAATATGGTGCTTTTATTTGTCCATCTATTCTTACCTTAATTTTCTCAGTTTTCTTTCACCTTGTAAAGTAATTTAAATGATTAATGTGTTCATGTCATGGTTTCCTAACATTTTCTGACTATACTGTGACTTTCCATTATGGAAAATACCTGCCAGAGCCCTCCAGAGGCTTGTTTACAGTGTCCACAGATTAACCAACACCATTACAGCATGCAATTAACCTCTTAAACTCTAAATAAAAGCTACAGCACAGGAACATTCTTGATCTCCAGGGTCCAAACAATGTCCAAAGTGTCCAGGATTGTCCTGAAGGCCCAGTAAGTGTATCTTAAAGGTCTATCACGGCCTGGACAGCAGAGTTAATATAGAATATAATGACATATTTTTTATCAAGGGTGGCAGATTGGTGTTTGTTCAGTATTGAGGTCCATATGCCCATGGTGGTGAACCATAGAGATACACAATGTGAGCTTAAAAACTACACTGGACCTTTTAAGGGTTCATTTATGTTGTAAAAGTGCACACAGAGGAGTCTGACCCATCTTTGCGCTGAAACACCCACACTAGGGGGGAGAAGGCAGAAAAGCAGTGGGCAGCCCCTATCCATGCTGCCCAGGGAGCAGTTTGGGGTTGGGTGCCTTGCTCAGGGGGTTGAAACAATGACCTTCTGATCATAAAACTGGATCCTTAACCACCAGCCCGCACTTGTTTGTTACCTGGGGGGGCGGGTGTGGGGCTAAAAGCTCACTGGTTCAGTGTCTTCTGCAATAGTATGTAGCTGAATTTCCCTTAATCAAGCCAACTAACCGCCAGCTGCTCCCCAGGCTGAAGCTGTGCACTGCTCCGGGCACGTGTATGATCGTTGCCCCCTAGTGTATGTATGTGTTCATTGCACACATGGGCTGAGGTCAAATTCCTCTCTGCAGCATTAACGTTAATTTAATCTGAACCTAGTCAGCAGCTGATATTAGCTCATGTTCAGTGAGGACATCATTGTTTGGCAGCCTGCAGAGCTGCTGAAATGTCAACATTACAAAAGCAGATAAGTACATTATGTCCAGAGCACAGCAGGACTGTGAAAGTGAAGATTAAAGCATATTCCTCTGAACTTATCTGATTATTCAACACAGCATGAGAATGCCTTTATCTGCCTTGCTCTGTGATTTGATATAAAGAGATAACATACTCACACTGAGTCCACACACACTGAATTTCCACTCATTGTGTGTTTTATCAGCTCCACTGACCACAGAGGTGCAGACTGTAGTCCATTTGTTTCTCTGTATACTTGTTCACTCTGTTCTTCAGTGGTGAGAACCCCTACAGGACCACCAAAGAACAGGTGGATCATTCTCAGTGACACTGACGTGGTGGTGGAGTGTTAGTCTATGTTCAGCCCAAGTCTGATTTTCAGCTTATCTAGACTGACTATCTGGACTATCAAAAATCAGTCAAGATACAAACTCAACATGAAATCCAATTTTTGCAAATCTAATCCAGTTCAAATTGGAGGTGGTTTAAAATTCGATTACTATCAGATTTGTACAGATCTGTCTTAGTCTGGATGCTCTGGATGCTCAAATTGGATTTCAAAGTGCCATTCATGTCACTTGCCATTTGACAAAGAACAACCACATAAAATCCAGAGTAGCGGATCCAAGAAGCGATTCCCAGGTTGCCAGGTCTGGAAAAACACTCCAGCAGATTTGATTTCATAAACAAATCCAATTTACTTGCTGTCTGAACACAACTTTATTGTGCGTTAGAGTAGGTCCGATACATTAAACAATATCTATGAAATGGCATTATTTCTACAGTCACTGGCCACTTCATTAGGTACACATAGCTCCACTCACTGTCTGTTTTAGCTCCACTCAGCATACAGGTGCACTTTGTAGTTCTACAATTACAGACTGTAGTCCATCTGTTTCTCTGTGTACTTTATTCACTCTGTTCTTCAATGATCAGGACCCCACAGAGCAGGTGGATCATTCTCAGTGACACTGATGTGGTGGTGGTGTGTTAGTGTGTGTTAGAGTGGATCAGACACAGCAGAGCTGATGTTTTAAACACCTCAGTGTCACTGAGACACCACAGGCCAACATACAGGCAGCAACAGCTCTACATTCAGTGTAACAACCAGGCTAAACGCTAAAGGTGACAAAAAGAGATAAAATCCCCTCAAGAATAAAAGCAGTGGGCTACAGAACACACAAGGCAAGCAAGGTCATGTAAAGGATAAATCCATTTAAAAGAAGTTACTGTATCTCTTTTTAAAACAATATTAGGTGTGCAAGACGAATGAATAATGAATGGGGCAGCCGTGGCCTAGTGGTTCTGGTCTGGTCTGGATCTGGATCTGGTCTGGTGACCTGAAGGTCGCCAGTTCAATCCCCGGGCAGGTCATGACTGAAGTGCCCTTGAGCAAGACACCTAACCCCCAATTGTAAGTCGCTTTGGATAAAAGTGTCTGGTAAATGCCTCAAATGTAAATGAATAAGGGAATAAAAAATGTAAAGAAGGAAAGAAGAGAAAAA
Source organism: Crenuchus spilurus (assembly GCA_036984385.1). Classification (NCBI taxonomy): domain Eukaryota; kingdom Metazoa; phylum Chordata; class Actinopteri; order Characiformes; family Crenuchidae; genus Crenuchus; species Crenuchus spilurus. Next base: position 81,307 of record BRDA01001248.1, on the reverse strand, counting down.
CTATTAAAACTAAAAGTTAAAATACAAATAGAAGACAAAACTGCAAGTGGTCAGTTGTAAGCTTGATTACACAGGAATGCTGTTGTTTTAAAAAGCCCACCGAGCCTCTCTCATACTTTCTGGTGCTCTGTTCAAAGGTTTGGGTACATAGAAGAACACGACTGCTTCCCCAGTCTATTTTGGGAGACTATTGGAAAGCTAAGATCTCGATTGGGGATATAAAACAAGACACATCTGTAGGGAAGAAACATGTGCAAGTAGAGCTTCTATTGACTGTTGCAATATGCTGGTTGTAAACTACTATAGGTGTGTTTTATAGCATGTAGAGCCCAGCCTGTTGACAAATAGGCTGCTAAAGTCCATTTTCGGTGACAACCCTGAGATCACGTGATTGTTTAATAATGATCTTCATATGTGCAGCGTTCTCTTCAAAAGCAAAGTGCATTGATTCACTAGTGGGATTAAAGCCTGGTGGGTTGTGTTCATGCAGTGAAGGCCACCCCCCCCTGTCCTCCCAGCGCATTCCACAGTCTCTCCAGCCTGCGGTGGGCTCTTCCTGCTGGAGTTTTGGGAATGATCCATGCATTTCACATTTTCATTGGTTAGGTTCAGGCATCGTGACCAGGGTTTATGACTCACTTTGTGGCAGCTTGAGCTAAAGGGTGGAAAAGCTCTGTTTTATTACACTGCAGTGATGTGTAGCCCAGCGTGTGAAGCGGCAGAACGGATTAAGAAAAGTAGGTCGACGTTTTTTCTCTTTTATTCTGCCTCCCTGAGATACCAGTTTTAGGTACTTTTACAAATGAGCGTGTTTGTTTTTCCTCTCTGTTACTTCTGTAATGATCTGGACTTTTGTTTTTTCAGTGCACCCGATGTGGCAGGAGCCTCTGGCCGTGCCCGGTGGAGACCGTCAATCACCCATCGACATCTCAGCACGGAAAAGCCTGTTTGACCCTCAGCTCAAGCCTCTGGTCATGAAGTACGACCCCAGGACCTGTCAGCAGATTTGGAACAACGGCTACTCATTCCTGGTGGAGTACGATGACACCACAGACAAATCCAGTAAGTTACTAGAGTTAACACCTTATTTACTGATAATCATTATACTGTTTAATATCAATTAATAAACAATGATGTCTTCAGTCACATTCAGAAATGATATAATTCTGAAGTTACATAAAGACTTTATGATCATAACCTGATATAACTCACACTAATCCTTTAATAAGGTTATAATACATATTCTACATTTTAATTATTATATCATAGTTTTATATTGTTATTTTATAATTATTATGATATTTCTCGGTATAGTCCGGTTATTACATATGGCTTTATGATATTCCAGTTTTTTTAATGCTCACAGGATTAATAGGCTGTAATCGCACCTTTAAGAGCAGCATACTGAACATACTCTGTTCTGATTGGCTAGTTGGCACACTGTTAAATGGCAGTAGGCACTCATACTCTATATGGACAGAAGCATTGGGACACCCGCTCATTCACTTTTTCTCTCAAAATCAAATGTATTAAAGAGTTTATCCTGCCCACAGGTTCATGTTTCGTTCTATTCTATTGGCAGTACTTCTCTACAGGGACTAAACAAGCTGTGTGTGTATCTGTACATCTGTGTCGACTCACAGGAACTGAATGCATTTATTAGAAGGGGTGTCCACAAGCTTTTAGACATATAGTGTGTGTTATTGAAAATCAGATCATTTAAATTTATTTATGTTGTGACATCACAGCCAAAGTGACAATGGAAAATTGTCTGACTGTTGGAAATGTAATTTTGAAATCCTTAAGATGTCCCTGAGAAGTGTGTGTGTGTGTGTGTGTGTGTGTGTGTGTGTGTGTGTGTGTGTGTGTGTGTGTGTGTGTGTGTGTGTGTGTCAGCGTTGAGTGGTGGTCCGCTGGAAGATCAGTTCAGGCTCTGTCAGTTCCATTTCCACTGGGGAGAGAACAACAACTGGGGGTCCGAGCACACCGTGGATCGCATGCTCTACCCTGCTGAGGTACCTTGTGTGTGTGTGAGAGAGTGTGTGTGTGTGTGTGTGTGTGTGTGTGTTCTGGTTTCTCATAATGATACAAATACAGGTAAAGTCTGTAGAAGTGGAGATGTTGCTGTTCCTCACATGAGTATGAGATGGTTAGCAACAAAATCTGCTATTTTTTTTTAAACTAAGAGCAGAAGGATGGTGATTTGGATGTTAATAGTAGGTTTAGGTTTAGTTGTAGGATTACTCGGGGGTGGCACAGGCTTGGTGGGTATCTCGCTCAACCCTCAGCGCTGGGGTCTTGAGTTCAGTGATCTCCATGTTCTCTCTCTGTGTGCTGTGTTTCCTCCCATAGTCCTAAAACATGGAGGTCAGGTGAATTGGGTACTTTAAATTGCCCTGATGTATGTCTGTGTGTTGGTTTGACGCCCTGTCATGGCTATGGTTTAGTTAGTGTAATGCAATGAAGGGGTAGGAGACTCACCACAACCCTGACCAAGCTTAAGCAGATGAGAAGAAGGATGGATCAGTAGATGTAAGATTACTCAGCTACTGTGTAGTCAAAGCGAAACGCTCCACATTATTTTTTCTTGCAGTTTATTTATGTGATATAATTGGGAACATCTGAGCATTTAGCTTAATAATATCAGAAATAAAAATGAAGAGTACTTTAGAAGGATGTTAGGCTTTATTATGTTTAAGCAGAATCATCAGTAAACCATTAAACTTTCTATTTAAACGTATTTAAACCAGAAATGTGTTTGTCGGCTGTGTCAAAGAGGGAAACAAACTATACAAGTGGCTAATTAATACATTTAAACTGTATTATTTCTTTATTACCGTCTGTAATTCTACAAATGAAAAACTCATCAACCTTCATGCATGTAAAAAAAGCACAGTCATTGGCCAGTGTGTTTAAACACAGAGGAATTTGACCTCCACATTTAACCCATCTATGCCCACACACACTAGTGAACACAAGGGATCAGTGAGCACACATGCACCAAAGCCCTTATACATGGTGCCCGGGCAGCAGTTGGGGGTTAGGTGCCTCAAGCGCACTTCAGTCATGTCCTGCCAGGGATTTGAACAGGCAACCTTCTGGTCACAAGACTGGGTCTTTAAACACCAGGCCACAGCTGTGCGTGTAGTTGTGTTATGTGTCAGCATCAGTGTTAAACTGGAGTGATACTGGGAGAACACTAATGCGCCAAGTGAAATGCCTCACGCTTCACCCTAAATCACTCACATACTCTGTTTAACATGTCTCAAAATGACAGGACATCAGTCAGAACAATTGTGACCCTGCCAGGGAAAACCAGGCCAACGTCACTGGGCAACTTATTGAGATATAAGGTATGGTTTATTGTCATTGCAACAAGTACAACGAAATTGCATAAGATTGAAAATAACAGCATTAACATTGGGAAAGATAGGAGATAAAAAAACACCCTCCCAGACTATCCCATTGTAATTGGGGCAGTTTGAGAAGTGAAAAAACTAATTTTTTGCATAAGCACAAATACACACAGACATAGCCAAGTCATTGGGAGGGAGGATGGGGGGGTGGTAAGGAGAAAGTCCAGCTCCAGCACCGGCCATCCGGGGCCTTTCGGCACAGCAGCCATTACAGCGCTTCCACATATCCGTGTGCTTCTTGCATGGGGATGAAGCATGTGAAAGGCGTTTTGGAGAGGTTGGGGCAGTGGGGGGGCTGAAAAGCTGAGTGCCCTGTCCTGGCGCCCAGACAAAAACAGCCCAAAGTTTATACAGTCTGAGAGCCATCAGCTCTGCCCATCGTATAATCCTCAGGCAGCTTCTGGGGGCTCGGACAGCTGGCCTGACCTCTTTAATTTCCGATACCAGGGCATTCCTATTCCAATCTGCAGAGTACCCCAGTCCGTGTTCCGAATAACGTCCTCTTCTGCACTCTCCAGAGGGAGTGCAGCCAGGCATGCGACTCCATCGCATATATACATACATACATACACATACATACACATTACACTTATATAGCGCCTTTCTAGACACCCAAGGACACTTTACAATCAACACACTTCATACACACTCCGGTGAGAAGCGGCAGCCAGTCGCGCACAGTGTACTCTCAACCGGAAGCGACCGTCCACCTGGAGGACTGCATCGAGCACTAGGGGATCACCCAGGACAGAGTGCCAACCATATCTGGGCAAACATACATACATACATACATACATACATACATTCATTCATACACACCACGGTAATTTTAGAGTATCCAATCCACCTGATATCCATGTTTTTGGACTGTGGGAGGAAACCGGAGACCCCGGAGGAAACCCACGCGGACACGGGGAGAACATGGAAACTCTTCAGCGCTGAGAGGCGAACGTGCTAACCACTAAGCCACCGTGCCGCCCAGCTACAAACGTCCCATCGGGGCAGGTGGGCTCCCCGAACCCAAACTTCTCAGTGTCAATAGTGTTGAGAGACCATTTAATTCCATAATTTGTTCTTCAGGACAGTGCTATGAGAAGCTCTGAGTAGAAAAGACAAGAGAAGCAAGCAGGGCAAGATAGGGCGGAGAGGGAGAAAGTGCGACCATATCGTCAATATCCTGTCACTCACATTAGCGATAAACTAATGCCAGGTTCACACTGCACAACTTTTTGAGTCGTCGGTCGCTGTGCTGTTCACACTGCATGACTGACTGGTTGAGCTGTAATTGTGAGGCTTTCAGTTGTTGTGGCTTTATCACAGGGGTCGAGAACCTATGGCTTTTTTGATGGCTGCATCTGGCTCAGACAGATCTTCAATAAAAAAAATAATAGCATTAAAAATATAAAACATTCTCATGTATTTCAATCCATTAATTTCTTACCGCTCACGGTCATGGTTGCTGGTGGCTGGAGCCAATCAGAGTTGTCCTCCGGGACAACACCAAATTTTTATTGGATAATGCGTAATGTACACGAGTCTTTGTGAGGTCAGGAAGTAAACTTCCCTCCTTTTAATCAAGTAGTCAGCTAACTAACTGCAGAAACCCTTTTATCGAAGAAAGTGGCTAAAAGAAAAAAAGATGAGGAGTATCGTACTTTTCAGCAGGAATGGACAGAGGAATTCACCTTTGTGGAGAGAGCAGGTTCTGCAGTGTGTCTAATATATAATAAAATTGCATCGATAAAACGGTCAAATATAAAGCAGCACTTTGACACATGCCATACTACATTTGCATTGACATATCCTGCGGGGGACAGCAGGAAGAAAGCATGTCAAGAGCTACTGTGCAGACTGCAAGCTAGTCAGCAGCAACTCCGTGTTTGGACTCCGTGTTAGCAACTGTGAGAAACGGAAAGCCATTCACAGATGGACACATTTACTTGTGTTTAGTTTTAAACATATTGTACAGAATTACATTTAAAAATATGTGTTGTTCATAGCTCTCTCGGCCAAAAACGTTCCCAACCCCTGCTTTATCACAACATGACTGGACGGCGTCACAAGGTCATGAAATACATTATTTTTCATCTTGGGTCAATCCTGGCTGCTCTCAAAAACACAAGAACAGAACAGTACAGTGTGCAGGCTATGAACGTGCAGTACAGTGTGCAGGCTATGAATGTGCAGTACAGTGTGCAGGCTATGAACGTGCAGTACAGCGCGCAGGCTATGAACGTGCAGTACAGCGCGCAGGCTATGAACGTGCAGTACAGCGCGCAGGCTATGAACGTGCAGGATATGAACGTGCAGTACAGTGTGCAGGCTATGAACGTGCAGTACAGCGTGCAGGCTATGAACGTGCAGTACAGCGCGCAGGATATGAACGTGCAGGATATGAACGTGCAGTACAGTGTGCAGGATATGAACGTGAAGTACAGCGCGCAGGATATGAACGTGCAGGATATGAACGTGCAGTACAGTGTGCAGGCTATGAATGTGCAGTACTGCGTGCAGGCTATGAACGTGCAGTACAGCGCGCAGGCTATGAACATGCAGTACAGCGCGCAGGCTATGAACGTGCAGTACAGCGCGCAGGCTATGAACATGCAGTACAGCGCGCAGGCTATGAACGTGCAGTACAGCGCGCAGGCTATGAGCATGCAGTACAGTTACAGTTATATTACAGCTTTATTTAATCTGTCCATTGCATTGATCATAGATATAATCAATCGCATTATTTCTCCAATGCAGTCATAATAATATGAGAAATTGTGTCAACGGACAAGTGGTTCTCTACATGATCACATTGGTTGGAGGTAGTTACTGCTGTTGACACAGTTGCCGACTGGATCTCAGATATTCAGCATGTTAAATATATCGAGGACATCTGTGACTGGTCAGTGATCAAGCAGCGACAGCTTGGGGAGTGTCTTTCAACAGTTCACACTACATGAATGAGCGAGCCGCGAGCAATCCCTGACTTGCCTTCGAGTAGAGGTTTTTCTCTGCGATCTACAAAAATCTGGTCTGCAAAACTGGGCTAAAATCATGTATGTGAACTAGGCTTAAGCGTGAGAGACTGAGAGAGACGGAGACTGAGAGGAAGAGACTAATGGAGAGAGAGTGCGAGACAGAGAGACAGAGAGAGATGGAGCGTGAGAGAGAAAGAGAGAGACTAAGTGTGATGCTGAGACAGAGTGAGAGTAAAGAGCTGTTCAGTTCAGTGGTGGTTATCTGTTATATGAGCGATGGCACATGAGATCACCACACTTCTGTCAGTGCCAGGCCAGGGTGGCACAGGGACTTTAGGAAATACTGTTTATGAAGTGGAACATTCTAGTGAAGTGCTTACAGGTTCAGGCAGCTTCTGTGTTAATAGCTCACAGCCCTGGGGAGTAATGACTACTTCTGTCCACAGTACTGTGAAGAAGACTTAAGCATTAATCTGAGCTTGTTCTTAATCATCACAATACAAATCATCAGAAATCATTCATAATGATTCTGTTTTCTTAAACTTATAAAGCTTTTATTTCTGCATTCACAACAACTGAGTGTGGCTTTAGACTTGTCTGCACACCTCTGACAGACTACCACACATCTGTTACACAACCCAGAGCTGTGTGTGTGTGTGAGCAGACCAAGCCAAGTGCTTTTGCCTGAGAGACAGAGAGACAGAGAGACAGAGAGACAGAGAGAGAGAGAGAGTGAGAGAGAATGTGTGTGTGTGTGTGTGTGTGTGTGTGTAGGAGCTGGGGTTTCAGTGATATAATGTTCAGGTTGGTATCTCTGGTGTATATTTCCAGTGTTAAACCGCGGATGAATAGGCTCCATTAAAGG